>VZQC01008640.1:1283682-1310180 GCA_009823505.1 Rhizomys pruinosus | reverse complement strand
TTTTTTTTCCGGCCTTTTGAGACAGGGTCTCCCTGTAGCCCCAGCTGTGTCCTGGAATTTGCTCTGTAGACCAGGCTGGCCTTGAACTCACAAAGATCCGCCTGCCTCTGCCTCCCAAGTGCTAGGATTAAAGGCATGTGCCACCATGCTCAGCAGGAAAGGACTTTCTAAATTGAACATCAGCCACTCAGGAATGGAATTAAAGTCAACAACTGACAGATGGGACCTCATTAAACAAAAAGCTTCCAGCCGGTGTGGTGGCGCATGATCCTAGCACTCGGGAGGCAGAGGCAGGCAGATAATCTGAGTTCAAGGCCAGCCTGGTCTACAGAGAGTTCCAGGACAGCTGGAGCTCCAGAGAGACCCTGTCTCTAAAAGACCAAAAAACAAAAAACAAAACAAAAACAAAACAAACAAAAAAAACTTCTGTACACCAAAGGAAACAACTAATCAAGTGATGAGTAAGTCCACAGATTGGGAGACAATCTTCACTAGCTATACATCTGACAGGATTAATGTCCAGAATTTATAAAGAACTCAAAAAACAAAGAATCAAGAAAACAAATGACCCAGTTTAAAAAATGGGCCATGGACCTGAACAGAGTTCTCAAAAGAAGAAGTCAAAATGACTAAGAAGCACCTTAAGAAGTAGTAATTAGGGAAATGCAAATCAAAAGTATTTAAAAATTTCATTTTACCCCAATCAGAATGGCTAAGATCAAGAGAACAATGACACCAAATGCTGGGGAGGATGTGGGGAAAGGAGCCCTCATTTACTGCTAGTTGGATTGCAAATTGTTGCAACCACTGTGGAAATCAGTATGGAGAGCTCTTCTTAAAAATATTTTATTTGTGCCAGGTGGGGTGGGAATGAAAAAGAGAGGGAGACCCTGTCTCAAAAAGACCAAAAAATTGTATTTATGTATTTATTTATTTATTTATTTATTTATTTATTTATTTATTTATTTATTTATGTATTGGTCTTTTTGAGACAAGGTCTCCCTGTAGCCAGCCCCAGCTGGCCTGGAACTCACAGAGATCCATGCCTGGCCTATTTATTATTTTTATGTGTATGAATGTTTTGCCTGTATGCGTGTATGTTAGATCCCCTGTAACCTGAGTTATGGATGATTGCTAGCCACCATGTGGGTGCTGGGAATTGAACATGGGTCCTCTGTAAGAGCAACCAGTGCTGTTAACCACTAAGCCATCTCTGCAGCTTCCATAACTTAAATAAAGATACCCAAGTGTGGTCGGGCATGGTGGCGCACGCCTTTAATCCTAGCACTTGGGAGGCAGAGGCAGGTGGATCTTTGTGAGTTCAAGGCCAGCTTGGTCTACAGAGCGAGTTCCAGGACAGCTGGGGCTACAGGGAGACCCTGTCTCGAAAAGAAAAAAAACAAAAGAAAAACCCAAGTGTGGCATACACCCTTAATCCCAGCACTCAGGAGGCAGAGGCAGGTGGATCATCTATGAGATGGAGGCCAGCCTGGTCTCTATAGCAAGTTCCAGGGCAGCTGTGGTTACAGGAAGACCCTGTCTCAAAAAAGACAAAAAAATGATGATAATAAATCTTCCATATGATTTGGTTACATATACCCAAAGGATTCATCCTCCTGCAGAGATACTTATACAGCCATGTTTGTTGCTGCTCTTTTCACAATAGCTAAGAAGTAGAAACAACGTAAACATCCCTCAGCTGATGATGGATAATGAAAATGTGATACATTTACACAATGGAGTTCTCTGTGGTAAAGAAAAACAAAATGAAATTTGCAGGTAAATGGATGGAACTAGAAACTGTTACACTAAATGAAGTAACGCAGACTCAGAAAAACAATGTAAATTCTCTCAAAATTTTTCTTAGCTCCAGTTCTTTATATGTGAGTATATATCATCCTGTAACCATGGAAGCCAGAAAAATGGAAAGGAACCATGGGGGTAAAGGAGAAGGTGGAGCTCCAGTAGGACAGATGTTATCAAGGGGGAGACGGGAAAATAGTACATTAGCTGGGAGGGGGAGGGTTATATGGGGGGTAAATGTTTAGATGGTGGGGAAAACTGGAGGGAAATATATTAGTTCAAGAGTTTACTGAAAAATACACATGCAGTATATATGCAAGTGTATACCTGAAGCAGTAGGACAAAACACAGTGCCCAGTAGGAGAAAACTCCCTTTGAGTTGCTGGTCAGTAGTTCAAGAGACTTCCAAAATTACACAGGCTATTGCTATAGCCCCTCATTGCCTCCCTGAACTTGAAGAGAAGACCCTCTTAGTGAAGATAGGGCATACTTTGGACATAAGTCTTGAAGCAATTGAGCTAGAATTGACCTGGAAGCCTCCTCACTGAAGACTGGCTCTCACAGTATTAGAGGACACTATGCAAGCTGCTAAGGGAGAAACACCAATCAGTGGTCCATCCCAGCTATAAAGCCCAATAAACACAACTATATTGGGGGCAGTAGTGGTTTTTCCATCTTGGGTGTAATCAACAGCTATCTAATTGGACTTAAGGCCTGTTCAATGAGAGGGAACTCGTGTGTGGTACTGAGACATGGCCAAATACACATGGCTGGAAAAGCCATAGAGCCTAGAGAAAAACCTATTTTTGTCACATCCCTAGACCAACTTAATTGCTTACTGTATTCCAAATATGTATCCTTATATTTACAGACAAGTTTACCTCTCACCACTCATCAAAAAATCTTTTAGCAATAGATGAAGACTATTACAGAGTTTCACAATGGGTCAAACACAGAGAATAAGTTTCTGTGAGATGCCCAGCCCTGACACATCTACAGTGTAGTCTATACACATAAGGCTCAGGGAACACAGCAGAACAGGTAGCAGAAAGAATATTAATATGCATTAATAGAATACAGATCTCTCAACTGTCACCAGTGAAGCTTTCTCATGACTTCCTTAGAAGGCCACAACTGGCCAAAGTGCTCCGCCGCTGGAGCCATTGCAGCATGGGGGGGGTCTGCAAGGGCCAAGGGTAGTGGAAGACCACAAGGAAGCCTAAGAGTGTTTTCAGTCTTGTACAAAAAATATATATAATAAAAAAAAATTAAGGGGGCTGGAGAGATGGCCTAGCGGTTAAGAGCGCCGACTGCTCTTACAGAGGACCCGGGTTCGATCCCCAGCACCCACATGGCAGCTGAGAACCGTCTGGAACTCCAATTCCAGGAGAACTCCAGTTCCAGGGGAATCAGACACCCTCTTCTGACCTCCGCCGCATTGCACAACACGGGTGCACAGACCTGCATGCAGACAGTACATTCATACACATACAGAAATTAAAATTAAAAAATTAAGAAAGAGAACAAAAAGAAAACACATTTTAAGAGAAAAAGTTTTTCAGGCAGCTGGGAAGTTGCTCATATGAACTTATAGCAATGATGACAGCACACACAAGACCCACACAAGCTCAAACCACACAACGCAGTATACAAGTGGGTACAAAGAATGGTTCTCTTTAAGGAACTGACACTAGTGTATATATATATATGATCTATCTAGTAGTTATATTGATATACTGAGTATTACATGAGTTATATATTTATCGTTTTTTTTTTATGTGTATGAGTATACTGTCTGCATGTAGGTTGGGGCACCCATGTCGTGCAATGCCTCGGAGGTCAGAAGAGGGTGTCATATTCCCCTGGAACTGGAGTTAAAGACTGTTCTTAGCCGCCATGTGGGTGCTGGGAATTGAACCCAGGTCCTCTGTAAGAGCAGCCGTCGCTCCTAACCGCTGAGCCATCTCTCCAGCCCCGAGACTGTACTACTATAATAAACTACTTCCTACTTAGACTTGGGTCCTATTTATTTTAACCCTGCAACATGATAGACTAAACTTAAACTATAAGTGAAAATAAATCTTTGTATTGCTTTTTCCAGGTATTTTATTGAAGCAATGAGAAAAGTAACTAATATAGGGTGAAAACACAAATGTTTAGAACATGATTTGCCAAACATATCACATCAACCTAAGAACAATAGCAGGCTCCACCTTGGAGTCTATGATGGCCTTAGCCATCACAGATAGTTTTTGCCTTGGCAGACCTGTGTTTCCTCCTTTAGAGCAATTGAAAAGCAGTTGAACCCCATAACAGGTATGCCTTTATGGCACCAGGGAGCATGTTTTGCCAGACATTTGAGGTAGTAGAGCATAAAAAACACACATCTGAGCAGTACTGTCAGTGGCACTTCTCCCCAGCAGTCTGTATGGTGCTTCTGAAACTACACAGGTCCCTAGCAGGGCGGGAGCTCTCAGCAAAATCTCAGACTGGCTTCTTGTCCTGCAGCCAAAGCCTCTGTTGCATCTCTCACTTTCTCTATTTCTGTCTCTCTCTCTTGGGGGGGCATCTTTTTGAGACAGGGTCTCCATGTAGCCCCAGCTGGCCTGGAACACTCTACAGAGACCAGGCTGGCCTTGAACTCACAGAGATCTGCCTGCCTCTGCCTCCTGAGTGCTCGGATTAAAGGTGTATGCCACCACACCTGGCTATGTTGCAACTCTTATTGCCCATCTTGGGGGTTATGAACCTCTCTTCCTCATCTCGTATTTGGTCCTATGGGCCCTGCACGGGTGGCCAACTGTCTTGTAACATTTCCTGGGGAAAGATGGGTAAATGTTTATTCACCCCATATTCGCGACCAGCAACAGCCCAACACAACTATTCTGCTCAATGACCTAAGTAAGTGGAAAGACTGAGATATTTAGTCTTGTTAATATGGCTCTGCAGATTCAATGCCCTTTTTTTTTTTTTTTTTTTTTTTTTTTTTTGTCTTTTTCGAGACGGGTCTCCCTGTAGCCCCAGTGTCCTGGAAACTCACTTTGTAGACCAGGCTGCCTTGAACTCACAAAGATCCACCTGCCTCTGCCTCCCAAGTGCTAGGATTAAAAGGTGTGCGCCAACACACCTGGCTTTTTTTTTTCTTTTTTGAGTGTTTAGATAGGGTCTCCCTGTAGCCCCAGCTGTCCTGGAACTCACTGCAGAGATCAGAATGGCCTTGAACTCACAGAGATCCTCCTGCCTCTGCCTCCCAAAGTGCCCAGGATCTAAAGATGTGCACCGCATGTCTGCTGATAAAATGGTATTATCTTTTATTATTTTTTTTTTTTTGTCTTTTCGAGACATGGTCTCCCTGTAGCCCCAGCTGTCCTGGAACTCACTCTGTAGACCAGGCTGGCCTTGAACTCACACAGATCTGCCTGCCTCTGCCTCCCAAGTGCTAGGATTGAAGGCGTGTGCCACCACGCCCGGCTGAAAAATGATTCTTTAGTTTATATGAAATTGCAAGAAACCTTGAATTTTTTTTTTTTTAATTTTGGAAAAGAGCTGGGCATGGCAACAACACACACCTTTAATCCCAGCACTCGGGAGACAGAGGCAGGCAGATCTCTGTGAATTCAAGGCCATTCTGGTCTATGTAGTGAGTTCCAGGACAGCTGGGGCTACAGGGGGATGCTAAAAAAAAAAAAATCTTGGAAAAGAGTAACAAAGCTAGAAGCCTCCCAGCTTTCAGTGTCAAGGAATAGTGCATGATCACGATCATGAAAGCAACGTGGCAGTGCCACAAAACACGTTAACACACTACTGGGGAGATGGCTCAGCAGTTTAAAGCACTGGCTGCTCTTGCAGAGGACCTGGGTTTGGTTCCCAGCACCCACAAGGCAGCTAACAACTGTCTGTAGCTCCAGTTCCAGGGGACCTGATGCCCTCTTCTGGCCTCTGTAGGCATTTCATGCACAGCACTCATACATAAAAATAAAATTAAGTAAAAAATTAGAGCCCATGTGTAAGCCATTCAAACTAATTTTCATAGATTGTGCTTATTTGTTTCAATGGATGAGCCAAATAGTTTTTCAGACAGGCATGGTGGTACATACTTGTAAACTTAAAGGCAGGAAGATCAGGAGTTCAAGGTTATAGTGAGTTTGAGGCTAGCCTGGGCTATATCAGACCCAGTTTCAACAAATCAAGCTTGATATGTTGGCCTATGGCTGCAATTCCAGCACTCAGGAGGCTGAAGCAGGAGGATCAGCACAAGTTTGAGCAGAACCAGGGATGCACAGTAAGTTCTAAGCTAGCCAGGGATTTATAGTAAGACCCTGTCTTGAAGACCAAAAAGGGGAAGCTAGGTGTGGCACATACCTGTCATTTCAGCATGTGGGAGGTAGAGGCAGGAAGCTCTGGAGTTCAGAGTCATTCCTGGTTACATTCTTGTCCCCAAAAGGAAGGGCTTTCATAAAGACCTAGACAGAATCCACACATGGCAGTAGCCATGCTCACAGTGACACCCAGCAGAACTGGAAACAGGACTCAGAGCCACTGCAATGCTGGTTTCTCTGTTGCTGTGATAAAATTTCCTGAGAAAAGCAGCTTAACTTAAAAAAAGTTTGTTTGGCTCATGGGTCAAGGTGCTTCATGGCAGGGATGGCACAGCACAGGAGCTTGAAGGAGCTGGTCACATATCCACAGTCAAAAGAATACAACAGATGATGCTCATTCGCTGCTGCTCAGCTTGCTTTCCCCACTCATGCAGTCTAGAATCTCCTGCCTAGGGGATGAAGCCACCCACAGTGGGTGAGTTTTCCTACCTCAGCCTACTAAGATAATCTTCCGCAGGCAAGCTCAGAAGTCAGTCTCCCAGGTGATCCCAGGTTTTATTAAGTGGACAGTTAGCACGAGCCGTCACAGCCCGTCCCTGCCTGGACAGTGAGAACACCCTGAATGTCAACAGTGTGAAGCATTATTCAGTCATAAACAATGTAATACCACAGTGTGAATTACTTGAAGGTGCAGTTATCTGGATTCCCTTCTGTGAGGTGTCTAGACCAAAGGTAGCTGGTTGGTGGTTGCCTGGGGCCAGGAGGCAGATGGCAAAGCTGATGGGTACCAGGTTTATTTTGAGCTTTCACAAGGATGGTTAAGCCATTGCAAATATACATCCCCATTTTTTTTTCTTTGCCAGAATGCTGAGGACCTACAGTTAGGGTTACACCCAGGGCCTGACATATGTTATGCAAACTTTCTGCCAGTGAATTACAGCCTCAACCTGGAGTTGTGAATCTCACCTCAGTTTTTACAAATTAAAGCAACACACATAGCCTGCAGAAAGCTTTCCTTAGGAAGGTTCCTGCCAAGGAGCTAGAGATGGGAACCAGGCAACAGGCCTGCACCACCCAGAGAAAACGTGGTACCACTAAAACAGCCACACTGCCTGCTCCTGGAGACATAAGGGACAGCATCTGCCACCCTGGGCCACATATGCTTCAAGGACACCTTGGCAGAGTAACCAGGCCCAGCAGTGTCACCTCTGCAAGCCAGCAGAGCTTAGCTCACAGGATACCTTCTTCTGGATGAGCAGTGCCTCTTCCATGACTCAGCAGCTTCAAGGCCATAGGCCCCGCCCCCAGAAGGTTCCTTCCTTGCAGACCCCGCCCCCAGCTCAGGCCCTGTCTCCAGGGGTCGGGCTTCCATTGGCTAGGTTCTGTTGTGACTCGAGCTGGCGTAGCTCACACTGTTGTCCTCTACGTGTGCCCTGGTCTGCTGTGCAGCTTGGTCATCCAGGGGCACTTTTCCAAACTAAGCCAGTGGACAAGCAGGATCCACCTGGAGATGGTGGGTAGCATACCACCCAGTTCCCCTGGGCCCCTGCATCGGTCAGCTGGGTGTCCAGGTAGGACTCTTATGAAGACCCTCCTGCTATACCCAGGCAATGGCTTCCCCAGGCAGTCAGTGCTAGGTCTATGGGCAGTAGCTTTTGGCTCAGGTCTAGGGCTGTCAGGTGGATGGCCTGAAAAGAAGGATCTAGGCCATGGGCTGCCAGTAGGTAGGTAGGAAGGTAGGGTTAGGGAGCAAGGCCTCAACTCTATTCTAGGTATATTTTGAGGAGCTTGTATTTTATTTGGGTGCTGCCAAGGCTTGGCTCCCAAGACAGGAGGAATCTTTAACTGAAGGAGTGATGTGGGTGATTCAGATCAAGACGCAGAGCAGATGGGAATTGTCCATGTGGTGCACAAGGCACTGGGCTGGAGGCAAGGTGCCAGACATGGGCTCGGTGGGCAGAGTGAGAGGACGGCAAAGGGGCATCTGGGCGTCCAGGCCCCCTTTTTCTCTCCCTACTCCTGACCTGAGGCTTGCCTGGTTGCTGTCCTCTTTGGCTGCCTTGACCACAGGCCCCCTTTTTTCTCTCCCTACTCTTGACCTGAGGCTTGCCTGGTTGCTGTCCTCTTTGGCTGCCTTGACCCCAGGTCCCCTTTTTCTCTCCCTACTCCTGACCTGAGGCTTGCCTGGTTGCTGTCCTCTTTGGCTGCCTTGACCCCAGGCCCCCTTTTTCTCTCCCTACTCTTGACCTGAGGCTTGCCTGGTTGCTGTCCTCTTTGGCTGCCTTGACCCCAGGCCCCCTTTTTCTCTCCCTACTCTTGACCTGAGGCTTGCCTGGTTGCTGTCCTCTTTGGCTGCCTTGACCCCAGGCCCCCTTTTTCTCTCCCTACTCTTGACCTGAGGCTTGCCTGGTTGCTGTCCTCTTTGGCTGCCTTGACCCCAGGCCCCCTTTTTCTCTCCCTACTCTTGACCTGAGGCTTGCCTGGTTGCTGTCCTCTTTGGCTGCCTTGACTCCAGGCCCCCTTTTTTTCTCTCCCTACTCTTGACCTGAGGCTTGCCTGGTTGCTGTCCTCTTTGGCTGCCTTGACCCCAGGTCCCCTTTTTCTCTCCCTACTCTTGACCTGAGGCTTGCCTGGTTGCTGTCCTCTTTGGCTGCCTTGACCCCAGGCCCCCTTTTTTTCTCTCCCTACTCTTGACCTGAGGCTTGCCTGGTTGCTGTCCTCTTTGGCTGCCTTGACCCCAGGTCCCCTTTTTCTCTCCCTACTCTTGACCTGAGGCTTGCCTGGTTGCTGTCCTCTTTGGCTGCCTTGACTCCAGGCCCCCTTTTTTTCTCTCCCTACTCTTGACCTGAGGCTTGCCTGGTTGCTGTCCTCTTTGGCTGCCTTGACCCCAGGTCCCCTTTTTCTCTCCCTACTCTTGACCTGAGGCTTGCCTGGTTGCTGTCCTCTTTGGCTGCCTTGACTCCAGGCCCCCTTTTTTTCTCTCCCTACTCTTGACCTGAGGCTTGCCTGGTTGCTGTCCTCTTTGGCTGCCTTGACCCCAGGCCCCCTTTTTCTCTCCCTACTCTTGACCTGAGGCTTGCCTGGTTGCTGTCCTCTTTGGCTGCCTTGACTCCAGGCCCCCTTTTTTTCTCTCCCTACTCTTGACCTGAGGCTTGCCTGGTTGCTGTCCTCTTTGGCTGCCTTGACCCCAGGTCCCCTTTTTCTCTCCCTACTCTTGACCTGAGGCTTGCCTGGTTGCTGTCCTCTTTGGCTGCCTTGACTCCAGGCCCCCTTTTTTTCTCTCCCTACTCTTGACCTGAGGCTTGCCTGGTTGCTGTCCTCTTTGGCTGCCTTGACCCCAGGTCCCCTTTTTCTCTCCCTACTCTTGACCTGAGGCTTGCCTGGTTGCTGTCCTCTTTGGCTGCCTTGACCCCAGGTCCCCTTTTTCTCTCCCTACTCTTGACCTGAGGCTTGCCTGGTTGCTGTCCTCTTTGGCTGCCTTGACCCCAGGTCCCCTTTTTCTCTCCCTACTCTTGACCTGAGGCTTGCCTGGTTGCTGTCCTCTTTGGCTGCCTTGACTCCAGGCCCCCTTTTTTTCTCTCCCTACTCTTGACCTGAGGCTTGCCTGGTTGCTGTCCTCTTTGGCTGCCTTGACCCCACAGCCCTGCTCCTTCTCTGGCCTCAGTTGAAACTGGGAAGTGGCACATCTCTAGGGTGCTAAAACCCACCCAAGCTGGCACATGCCCTCCTGTGTTATAATACAAGGGTCATTCATTCCCTGCCTGCCTTCACATATGACTGGGCACTGGAATAAACTCTAGCCTACCATGCCTCAAACAGGGTTTTAACTTTGAAGAGACAGGAAGCCAGAAAAAGGAGGCAGGGGGATTGGTGCTGGAGAGGTGGCTCAGGGGTTAAGAGCACTGCTCTTGCAGAGGACTTGGGTTTGATTCCCAGTACCCACATGATGGTTAACAACAGCCTGTAACCCCAGTTTCAGATGATCTGATGTCCTCTTCTGAGCTCTGAGGGCATGCAGGCAATACACTCAGACACATAAAATAAAAACAAGAAAGTATTTTTTTTTAAGGCAGGAGGCCTTTTAAAGGCAGTGGTCCAACCTCATGTGGTTTCCAGAGTTGCTCTTGAAATAAACAAGGACTTGGTTATCATACACACATCATATGTGCAAAATTTGTCTTTTTGGGACAGCCCCAGCTGTCCTGGAACTCACTATGTAGACCAGGCTAGCCTTGAAGTCACAAGAGATCTGCCTGCCTCTGCTATGCTGGAATTAAAGGCATGCGCTATTACACTTGGCATAAAGATTTTTTTTTAATGCAACCAAAAGCATTTGGGGAGGCAGGAAGTTAAGGGTCAAGAGGGTCCTCTGTGACAAGGTTAAGTATAATGTCTCATTTGGGTGTAGTACACCTGCTCCCAGGCACAAGGTGAAGTGCAGGAATGAAAGGTCTGAGGTCAGGAGACCTGTGGGCAGGTCGTACATGCTTCATCATGGTGGGGCCTGCTGTGGAATGGCCATTGGGCCCTTTGTCATTAGTATTTAGGATTTGGGACCATTCTCAAAATTGCAAGAGTTGAGGCAGTAGAGCACAGTGTAAGGTGATGTGGTCATGCTTTGAGTCGGGAAGAGCTGACTCCTCTACCATCTGTACCTGGTTGGTCACATGGAAAGGGGTGGAATCTGGGAATCAGCTGACCAGGACGGCTCTGAGTTGCCAGGAAAAAAAGACCTGGCAGAGAGGGTCTGGGAGTCCCTGTCCTTTGTCCCTAAGGCTCCTAGCTTCCCCAGAAGTATCTATGCTCAGTGGCCTTTACAGCCTGGAGCAAAAAGGAGGCTTTGTCCCTTGTCTTACCATATGCCTGTGACAATTCCATTCACTCCCAAGTGGCCATCAGCTCTGCCCTCTTGAGTGGATAGCCTTCAGCAGGCTCTGAGCAGAAGACTCAGGAATGGGGAAAGCAGCCAAGGAGATGAAGGCTCGGCATGGGGCATGGGAGTTCCTGGGATGGCCAAGCTTCAGGGGAACCATCTTCCTGTTTTCTAAGGGGAAAAGCAGGAAGCTTAATCCCAGCACTCGGGAAGCAGAGGTAGGCTGATCTTTCCGAATTCAAGTTCAAGGCTAGCCTGCTCTACATAGTGAGTTCCATATCAGCTGGGGCTACAGGGAGACCCTTTCTCCAAACAAACAAACAAACAAAAACAAACAAATAAAACCAAGGAAGAAAGAACAGAACAGAAAGTTCTCCAGGGCAGTAGTTCTGTACCACCACTGTTTACTATGGGGGCTCTGTGGAGGACCTGCTTGCATAATAATTTGTCACCTGTACCACCAACTGCACCCTACTGCCTTTTCTTCCAAGAGGAGACTGGGGTTCTGAGTGGTTTGGCCTCCCCTTCGCCAATAGGCACAGAAGACATTTGCCTTTCTGACCACCCTCCTGCTCTGGTTTCTACTGCTATTGTAGAGTCACAGCAGTAAATGGGAGACACCCATTTCCCAAACCGCTATTGGCACACTCCTACCTGGTGACCCCTGCAAAATAGGACAAGGAACACAGCTGAGCACCCCAGATGCTGGGCCAAAGGTGACCAGCAACAAAGGCCAGGGGCAGTTGACCAGGGAGCACCCCAGGTGCTTGCCAGACCACGAGGTACGGAGGACAGCCGTGGAGCTTAGTTCTCCACGAGGTACGGAGGACAGCCGTGGAGCTTAGTTCTCCACGAGGTACGGAGGACAGCCGTGGAGCTTAGTTCTCCACGAGGTACGGAGGACAGCCGTGGAGCTTAGTTCTCCACGAGGTACGGAGGACAGCCGTGGAGCTTAGTTCTCCACGAGGTACGGAGGACAGCCGTGGAGCTTAGTTCTCCACGAGGTACGGAGGACAGCCGTGGAGCTTAGTTCTCCACGAGGTACGGAGGACAGCCGTGGAGCTTAGTTCTCCCTGGCATTTCTTTGGGCTGATTGGGGGACTGGAGGGGACCTTAATTCATACCACCATGCCAAACCACACACACACACTCACCTGGACTCAGGAGCACCCTGTTCCCACCAGCACACGCTCACCTGGACTGACCACCCTCTCCCACCACGCACACGCTCACCGCGACTGACCACCCTGTCCGGACACCATGGACCACGCTCACCTGGACGGACTCACCGGCGCGCCAACCACGTCACACGCGCTATCCTGGTTGACTGGACTCACTTTCCGGCGCAGAGACAACGCCCACGCGCACGGGGCGGACCACCCTGGGCCCACCCCGGCATCACGCGCACGGGACTGGACCCACCCGGCGCCCACCCAAAACAGCACACCGCTGGCAACGGGATCGGACCATCCTCGCCTGCCCACCACTGTAACTGACGGATACCGGGACTGGATACCACCCGCCTCCCACCACACACATGCTCACCTGGACTGACCACCCTGCTCCCACCACACACACCNTGACCACCCTGCTCCCACCACGCACACGCTCACCTGGACTGACCACCCTGCTCCCACCACGCACACGCTCACCTGGACTGACCACCCTGCTCCCACCACGCACACGCTCACCTGGACTGACCACCCTGCTCCCACCACGCACACGCTCACCTGGACTGACCACCCTGCTCCCACCACGCACACGCTCACCTGGACTGACCACCCTGCTCCCACCACGCACACGCTCACCTGGACTGACCACCCTGCTCCCACCACGCACACGCTCACCTGGACTGACCACCCTGCTCCCACCACGCACACGCTCACCTGGACTGACCACCCTGCTCCCACCACGCACACGCTCACCTGGACTGACCACCCTGCTCCCACCACGCACACGCTCACCTGGACTGACCACCCTGCTCCCACCACGCACACGCTCACCTGGACTGACCACCCTGCTCCCACCACGCACACGCTCACCTGGACTGACCACCCTGCTCCCACCACGCACACGCTCACCTGGACTGACCACCCTGCTCCCACCACGCACACGCTCACCTGGACTGACCACCCTGCTCCCACCACGCACACGCTCACCTGGACTGACCACCCTGCTCCCACCACGCACACGCTCACCTGGACTGACCACCCTGCTCCCACCACGCACACGCTCACCTGGACTGACCACCCTGCTCCCACCACGCACACGCTCACCTGGACTGACCACCCTGCTCCCACCACGCACACGCTCACCTGGACTGACCACCCTGCTCCCACCACGCACACGCTCACCTGGACTGACCACCCTGCTCCCACCACGCACACGCTCACCTGGACTGACCACCCTGCTCCCACCACGCACACGCTCACCTGGACTGACCACCCTGCTCCCACCACGCACACGCTCACCTGGACTGACCACCCTGCTCCCACCACGCACACGCTCACCTGGACTGACCACCCTGCTCCCACCACGCACACGCTCACCTGGACTGACCACCCTGCTCCCACCACGCACACGCTCACCTGGACTGACCACCCTGCTCCCACCACGCACACGCTCACCTGGACTGACCACCCTGCTCCCACCACGCACACGCTCACCTGGACTGACCACCCTGCTCCCACCACGCACACGCTCACCTGGACTGACCACCCTGCTCCCACCACGCACACGCTCACCTGGACTGACCACCCTGCTCCCACCACGCACACGCTCACCTGGACTGACCACCCTGCTCCCACCACGCACACGCTCACCTGGACTGACCACCCTGCTCCCACCACGCACACGCTCACCTGGACTGACCACCCTGCTCCCACCACGCACACGCTCACCTGGACTGACCACCCTGCTCCCACCACGCACACGCTCACCTGGACTGACCACCCTGCTCCCACCACGCACACGCTCACCTGGACTGACCACCCTGCTCCCACCACGCACACGCTCACCTGGACTGACCACCCTGCTCCCACCACGCACACGCTCACCTGGACTGACCACCCTGCTCCCACCACGCACACGCTCACCTGGACTGACCACCCTGCTCCCACCACGCACACGCTCACCTGGACTGACCACCCTGCTCCCACCACGCACACGCTCACCTGGACTGACCACCCTGCTCCCACCACGCACACGCTCACCTGGACTGACCACCCTGCTCCCACCACGCACACGCTCACCTGGACTGACCACCCTGCTCCCACCACGCACACGCTCACCTGGACTGACCACCCTGCTCCCACCACGCACACGCTCACCTGGACTGACCACCCTGCTCCCACCACGCACACGCTCACCTGGACTGACCACCCTGCTCCCACCACGCACACGCTCACCTGGACTGACCACCCTGCTCCCACCACGCACACGCTCACCTGGACTGACCACCCTGCTCCCACCACGCACACGCTCACCTGGACTGACCACCCTGCTCCCACCACGCACACGCTCACCTGGACTGACCACCCTGCTCCCACCACGCACACGCTCACCTGGACTGACCACCCTGCTCCCACCACGCACACGCTCACCTGGACTGACCACCCTGCTCCCACCACGCACACGCTCACCTGGACTGACCACCCTGCTCCCACCACGCACACGCTCACCTGGACTGACCACCCTGCTCCCACCACGCACACGCTCACCTGGACTGACCACCCTGCTCCCACCACGCACACGCTCACCTGGACTGACCACCCTCCTCCCACCACGCACACGCTCACCTGGACTGACCACCCTGCTCCCACCACGCACACGCTCACCTGGACTGACAACCCTCCTCCCACCACGCACACGCTCACCTGGACTGACCACCCTGCTCCCACCACGCACACGCTCACCTGAACTGACCACCCTCCTCCCACCACGCACACACTCACCTGACAAGATTGTCACTGAGCACCCACAGTCCACTGAACAGTATTTTTAATTCTGATTCACCCTTAAGGCTCCTGCTTTCATACAGAGGCACGAGCCACACTGTGTGACAAAGGTGGGGTGTGCAACCCCAGTAGGGCAACTGAATGCGACTGCCCAACCCAGCGAGACGATGCTACATTTGCCACCCACATTATGCTCCAGACTCTGCCCCCAACTTAGTTCTCCCCTGAAGACATGGAGGTGGCCCAGGGTGAGATTGTCTGCCATGGGACTGAGGATGGAGTGCTGTGTTGGCCCTCATAGTGGCTTTGGGTACAAATGCCTCCAGGAGAAAGCTCCCTTGTTGGGCTAGGTGGCCATGTCCAGACAGCACAACTGCTCTTGGCTTTGGCCCTCATGGATGCCCATACATGTCTGCCAGCCGGGCAAAGCGGGGACCCCAGGCCCAGAGGTAGTCATAGTCCTGGTCCTCATCTCCCAGACTGGACAGGATGGAACTCAGCGTCCCTGCCATGGAACCATCTCCCTCGTAGTCATAGATGAGAGCTGTGTCATAGGGAGGCACACTGGGGTCGCTGTCCACAGCCTCCAAGCCCTGTGGAAAAACCCCCACAGACCTCAGGACCACCCAAAGGCCAGCCAGGCGCCCTCTAGGCAGCAGAAAATGTTCATTTTCCTTTGGCTCGTCCCAGTGGGGCAGAGAGGAACTGTCCTTGGCACAAGGTCCCTTCTCTACCACAACCCCCTGGCCTCCCAGCTGGCCCCTCAAGAGGCAGTGTCTCCACTGCCACCCTGTCACCTTGTAACCAGAACCTGCACTGGACTCAGCACTCCCAAGGAGACCCTCAGTTTGCTGGGACTTTCCTCTGAAAGTCCTATGTAATAGGACAAACCCTGTATGGCCTCACCTAGCCATCCACTCCATTTTGGACATCTGTGTACAGTTCAGAGTCTTTCATACAGCATCTAAACCCCACCACTACAGTAAACAGCAAGGGCAGGAACTATGTGAAAATTCCTTGTAGAGGGTCAGGAAGTACAAGACCTGTTCTGGACAATGCTGGCTGGCGTTCCCTGGCCACCCCTGGCCCCATGACTGCACATGGCCACTCCTGTCCACACAGTTAAGTTTAAAACGTGCCTTCTTTGGCCTTGTGGCCCAGTGGGATAGTCTGCTTTCTCACTCTGGCGCTTTCCTGAGGCTTGGCCAGAGCCCTGTGGGACCACTCACCCCACACACACACACACATCTTGCAGCGTGGCGGCTGGAAGCCGGGCGCTGAGCACAAGTGTGTTTGTGCACACAAGCATGTGCGTGCCCCATTCTGTAATCAACCCCCAGCGGCACCTACATCACTGATGAAGCTGGCAATGTCAGCCGGGCTGGCGGGGAGTGCTCGGTGTATGGGCGGCCGAGCGCTGCTCCGGGTCCTCGGTTCCACTGGGTGGCGCAGCTGGTTCATGTCATAGGCGTCCTGTACAAAGAAAACGGTTAACCCGGAGGTTAACCGCCTGGGCACCGGAGGAGCTACTAGGAAGCAGGTGGCCCAGGCTGTTTGGGGACCCCTTACCCAGGCCGGGTCTAAGCCGCCATTCCAGTTCCAACAGTCTCACCTGGTCCTCCTCCCCGCCGCCTTGCTCATCGTAGTTAAGAATGTTGTCCCGAAGGTCATCTTGTAGCCCGTGTAGCAGACTCTTGTCCTGCGACTGCCCTCTGAATCGCACTCGGAGTGCTGCGAGCAGGACCAGCACTGCAGGGGGAGAGACCCAAGCGGCAGCTGGAGTGTGCGCGCCGGGAGGGCTTGGGCCCGAGGGGCGGGTGATAGACTGAGGGAAGGAGGAGGAGCGTGGGGAGGGGGTTGGGAAAGTGGTGGGGTGGAGGGGGCCAGGCTCTGGGCTCCGGGGCTGAGCACTCACGCAGCAGGACCACGGTGCTGGCCAGTACGGCGACCAGCGCCCCCAGGCTGATGCCCGCGCCTCCCGCTCGAAGTGCGGCAGCCCCGGGCAGGCAGGCGCCGTCGGGTCCACAGTGGCACACCGTCGCGTTCAGCGTCTGCTCCCGCTGCTGGGGTGGCTGCCCGGAGTCCCGGAGCAACAGCATGAGGTGGTACAGACCCTCTGGGACCTGGCGTTGGAGCCTCAGGCGTGCATGGCTCACTGTGGAAGGTGCAGCGGTCAGCAGAAGCTCTGGAACAGCCCAGCTACCACTGTCTGGACGGCACCTCAAGTCCCCAAGCCTGTTTCCCCATTCACCCATTGAGTACTAATGGAAAGGAACCCCGGATTTGCCCCCTAGGTTACAGGGTTGCAGGGGCAGCGCACCGTTAATCTGGCTGAGGCTCCAGTTCCTGCCGAGATCTGGGACCCTGGGGCTCAGCTGGAAGTGAAAAGGGGCCCCGTGAGGGGGCAAGTCCTCATCCGTGGCACCCAACAGGAGGCCAGGGCCCTGGTCTGGCTCGCTGCATAGGCTACCAGATGGAGGAGGGGCCAGTTCAGGGGCGTGGTCGTTGACTTCCAAGATCTCAATGGACAGAGTGCCTGTGGCAGTACTGGCTGGGATGGCTGCAGGCAAGAAGGAGGTCTTGTGAGCTCAGGCCCCGCCCCCAAGCCATCTGGTCAGTACACCTAGGGAAATGCTGGGCTGTGGGACAGGGACACCCCCAGAGCAGGCAGGCATTTCCCCTCACCATCATCCAGGGCCAGGATGATGGCCCTGTACCAGCCATCCTTCAAGAAGGGTGAGGCAGGGCTCAGTACTCGCTGGGTCTGGATCCTGCCTGTGGCCCCATCCACATGCAGCCAGTCTTCTGGATCATAGTCCTTGGAGTAGCTGTTAGTGGGGTGGGGAGGATGGGATCTCTAAGCATACCCAGAACAGCACTGTCACCAAACGTTCAGCCTTTGAGAGTTTCCAGCTCCAAGATGCTTTTCTTCATTTTGTATTTTTAATTGTTTACATTTATTTTGTTAATTAGTTTTTATTTTATGTGTTTTGCCTTCGTGTATGTAAAGTGCACCCATGTCATGCAATGCCCGTGATAGCCAGAAGAGGGTGTTGGATCCCCTGGAACTGAAGTTAAGGACAGTTGTTAGCACTCCCATGAGTGCTGGGGACCCAATCTGAGTCTACAAGAGTAGCCAGTGCTCTTGACTGTTGGACTGTCTCTCCAGCCCCTACATTTATTTAATAAACACACGCACACACACACACACACACACACACACACTCTGTGTGTGTGTGTGTGTGTGTGTGTGTGTGAGGTCGAGGGCAATTTGGGAGAGTTAACTTTCTCTTCTTGGGCTGGAGAGATAGCCTAGCAGTTAAGAGCACCGACTGCTCTTGCAGAGGACCCGGGTTCGATCCCCAGCACCCACATGGCGGCTAAGAACCATCTGTAACTCAAATTCCAGGAGAACTCCAGTTCCAGGGGAATCCGAGACCCTCTTCTGACCTCCACGACAATGCACAACACGGGTGCACAAACGTACATGCAGACAGTACATTCATACACATATAAAAATAAATACAATTTTTTTTAAAGTTAAAAAAATAAACTTTCCCTTCTTAAATTAAAAAAAAATTTTTTTTTGTCTTTTCAAGGCATGGTCTCCCTTTAGTCCCAGCTGGCCCGGAGCTTACTATGTAGGCCAGGCTGGCCTTGAACTCACAGAGGTCTGCCTGCCTCTGCTAGGATTAAAGGCGCGCGCCAGCACGTCCAGCAGCTTTCTCTTCTAACCAATTTGGTTCCGAGGACTGAACTCAGCTGTGGTGGCAAGTGCTTTGCCCACTGAGCCATCTTACCAGTCCCACCCAAAGCTAGTTTTCTAACCTAGCTGCATATGATTTGTGCTGCTGCCTGGTGCCCCTCAGCAACTAGCCATCTGGATTCAGCCTGCTCAGAGCTGGCATACACAGGGGAACCATGGAGATAGATGGGGACACTGTGCCAGGATCGGAGCCAGTGATAAAATTAGAGCATTAGCATCCATCTCTGGAAGCAAGGGCCTGTGAGAATGGACATGTGGACAGAGGCCAGCTAAGAACAGACTTGGGCTATGTGTCCTTGCCAGAGTCCAGCCCTCCAACACGCACACCTGAGGAATGCAAGACCCTATGGACCATAAGGGATACATACAGATTGCTCTTCATGTTCACTCTCAGAATCCGAGGGTACCTGGGGCAGGAATGGAACCATTGTTTGCCCTCCCAAACCTTCAGGACCCTAGAGCATCTCACCTGATTCTCTGTGGCTGCTGTGTGTCAGGGTCTCTGGCAGAGAAGGTGACCACAGAGGTTCCTGGAGGGGCTCCTTCAGCCAGGCTGGTCCGAAGTGGGTTCTCTGGGAACACGGGAGCCTCATTGGTGTCCTGTACCCACACGCTGACCCTGGTTTGGCCTCTTTGGGCCTGAAGGGCAGTGGCCTGAATTGGGACGTCATTCTGCACAGACACTCTGAGTTCATAGCGCTCACGGCTCTCGTAGTCCAAAGGCTGTGGGAAGACAGCAGGGCCAGCTGAGACCCTGATGCCCAGGGAGTCCTCTGGGAGCTCCTCCTTGGCTCTCCACAGATGGCCCATCTCTCCTTCTTCCCCCTTTTAACCTTGACACAATAAAAACTATGCAAGGTTCAAGTAATAATAGATAACAAAATGAATTCCTATCACTCCAGATGAATTTGTTAGTTGTGGACAGTTTCACATGTCATTCACAGTCTCTGGGTATAGCTAGGTGGATGTGGCTACCTGATACTAAAAGCAGAGGGACCATCCTGGCTCATGGTGATCCTCCTTTGGGTGGGTGAGGGCAGCATGCAGGAAATACTCCCTCAAAAGTTCTAGCCTGTCCAAAGTAGTTTCTTGCAATAAACTTTTTAATGCACCAATATCCAAATATAATATCTAAGTCTACATATGTATGCATGCATATATATTTGTATGCATGCCACCTGACTCTTGATAGAACTGGGACTGGCACCACTACACAGCCCTATTTGCAAATGTGGGCTGCATTTATAAGAAGGGAAAAGGCTGTGGTAAAGGTGCCCCTCTGGCCATGCTGCCCAGCGTGGCCAGAGACCACTGTAGTCAGCACCCAGGCCTTCGAGGTCAGTCAGCAGATTCAGTTCTAACAGGAAGGAATCCAGGGAAGCTCAGGCTATGGCTGCCTCTAGGAGGATTCCAGGTTCAGACTCTGGCTGACAGGGTGAATATAATGGGGGTGTGACTCACCTTCACCACGGACAGCACACCCTCATTGGTCTTGGGGTCTGTGTGGATCTCGAACTGCCTACCAGGATCACCTTCCAGGATAGTGAACCTGGCCACCCAGTTAGGGGATCCAGGTAGGTCCCTGTCCTCCACCTTCAGACGTCCGACATCCACCCCGCTGACCGCCTCTGCAACCTCCATGAAGAACTAGGAGATTCCAATACCAGTTACCACCAGGATGGCAATGTGGGGGGCCCCTCAGAACACCTGGCCCCATGACTCTCCTTGCTACTGGCCTATCTCTGCTGCCCACCACAGGTATCCCCAGGTTTGATCCCACTTGCTCTACCTGCTCTTGGGTATTAAGGTCTGGGAGACTTAGTCTGGCCTGAAGACCCTCTTTGAATTACTGTGCCCTGATGCATGCAGTAGTTGTACCTGGGACCCTCTATCCCCTCCATCCAATGCTGTTCACAAAGGGCCCTTTTCCAAGCCATGCAATTGTCCACCCTCACAAGTCTTGTGCTAGAACCTGAGGAGGGGCATCACCCTAAGCCAGTAGGGATGGGTAGAGCCTGCACCTCATCTTTGGTAAACTCCGGAGCATTGTCATTGATGTCATCTACAGAGATGATGGCTGAGGCTGTGGCAGTGAGGCCATCTCCAGACATGTCTGCCACCTGCAGGGTCAGGTTGTACATGGCAACCACCTGTAGGTACCATGACATGGGGTCAGAGGGTGTGGTATCTAAGGCAGACCATCTTGGGAATGCAGCAGGCCTGCAGCAGAGTTGTCTGCAGGCTAAGCCCTTGCTGTGAGTGTGTGAGAGATCAGGTGTGGTACTGGAAATGCCAGATCTTGGAGGGTAGCATTGAGCAGGGTTCTGCCTGAGGGGGAGCCACAGTAGTGGGTGGAACATAAACATTCAGGTAGAGCAGCATAGGAGGGCTTCAGGGACGCACAAGAGCCTGGCTCTGAGGGCAGAGTCAGCAGGGTCATCAGTGACGAAGGACCAGGGTGAGAGTGACAACCAGGCACTGGGGGGAGAAAGGCGAGGCCCTGCCCTAAGGAACCCTGAGGCTTGAGGCAGCCTGTGTTGTAGAGACCTGGCCCCCAGGTCCCTGGCTGTCTGCAAGGCTGCCTCACCTCACGGTCCAGCCCCACTTGCACAGTGCGGATCTCTCCAGTGTGCTCATCAATGCTGAAGAGCTCGGGGCTACCCTGCTCCAGGATGGAGAACCGGAGAGCTGCATTATCTGTCTCGGGGTCATCAGCATCTGTGGCCTCCACCCTGGTCACGAAGGTGCCTGTGGAAGACAGGGAGAAGTGGGACTGACAACCACGGGGCAAGTGTGTTGGGGCATTGGGGTGCAGTGGAGGGCTCCTAGTGTGTGCGGGTTCCCTGGGCCAGCACTCTGTGATCACAGAGTGAGCAGTCTGCTCTTGGTACAGCTTGGGTCACTGGGCTGACAGCGCACACTGGCCTCAAGTCCAGAGCACTCTTACTGTCCTGCAGCAGATTCTGCCCACACAAGGCTGACTGTTGCAGGAGCATAATGGTGGACCTTTCAAGGAGCAAGTGGAGTTAAGGCACCAGGTCAGAGTGATAACCCTACTGGAACTCTCAGATGGCCTCAAGTCTTGGTACAAGGAGACACCAGCCCAGACAGGATACACATGCATGGTGCTGAGAAGAGCCAGCACTCGAACTCTCCTGTAGGGCAACTGTGGAATCAGGAAGGTGCTGCTCTTCAAGGCCCCAACACAAGTAGGATGGAGCCTGTTTCACCTCTCACTCACTTTTCCCTTGGAGGAGGCTTGGCCTGACCCTGCAGCTCACATGTAAGAACGCTGAGCCAGTGGGGTAGGTAAGAAGGACGAGCTTCTGGTCTACCCTGGGGAGTTGCTCTGGCCAGCTGGTCCGTACTAATGCACCTCAAGCTCTTAGCTTGCTCACCTCTGAGGTCACTTGCTGGATATACTGGCCCAGGCCTATACCCATGGACATGAGCTATTGACCATTACTGGCCCCCAGGCTGAGGCCAAGGACAGTGCTTCTAACAGACTTCTCCATTATAGAGCTCAGGTTACCAATCCTGTGAGCGAGTGCTCTCTGGGGAGCAGGTAAATAAACAGTCAGAAGGAGTCAGTTCCCCCATGAGAGAAGGGGCTGCAAAGTCAGGAGGGTCCTGGAAACAAAGGTGCCACTGCGAACTGTTGTGCTGTGACTAACATGGGTGTGAGTGAGTCCACATGTGTGTCCAGACATGAGCACATTTCCCAGGCATGTGTGCTCCAAAGGCCTGGACAGTGGCCAGGTTGATGCCCAGAAACTATCATAACTCCAGAAGTCTACCCAGAAGTAGATGAGCATTCTACATACACCTGAGGGGAAGGGGCCCAGGGTGTGGCTGCCTGGTGAGTAAGGGTGTCAGCGGAGCCTGAGGGTGCTGAAGCTGGTGAGGGGAGCTGAAGGCGTAGTGGGAGACTCACAGTCCAGGCTGGGCCTGTGAGCAAGTCATAGTCCTGGGAGTATCCCAGGCCTCTCCTGTCCATTGAGAACGGCTGGTGCTGGTGCCATAAGAGCGCCCTACTGGGAAAGGGGGAGCAGGAAAGCCTCAGGCAGCACATACTGCCCCGGAAGAGATGGAGTCACCCAGGGGCCACTTCCAGCCAGCTATGGCTGGGATGGAGCTGAGGTCAGTCCAGCCCCACCGTGCGCATGTGTCTATCCACACACCAAGTCTTCTCTGCTACAAGTGACCTGACCCAAGGTGGGCAGGAAGACCCAGGGTACTATAATAACCAAGTGCTGGATGCGCCTGGTTAAGAAAGTGGCAGCACCCATGGAGAGAAGGGGAACTCAGAGGGGCAGACAGAGAGGAGCCTGGTGAAGAGGGCGAAAGGATGCGGGCCTGGACACCTGGCCCCATGTTCTCTGTTGTTGCAAAACTCATTATTATGGACATTGCAACCAGATAAGGCCAATTGACCCCAACTGTGTGTTATGAATGTTAATGTCCTGATGTTGATAATTACACACTGGTTAGTACACACTGATGGTTTTTTTTTTTTTTAAAGAATGTCCAGCATCTAGTCTATAACCAAGCAGCCTCAATGGGAGCCAGAAGAAGAGAGGAGGTCGGATGGATCAAACAAGCCTCTGCAGTAGGCACATGGGGAATTCTTCATGACTTTTCTGTAAGTCTGAAATTATGTCAGAAGAAGGATGTTATAAAAGCAGGACTGTTTTTTTTTTGTTTGTTTGTTTTTTTTAATTTTTTAAATTAATTTTATTTATTTCTGTATGTGTATGAATGTACTGTCTGCATGCAAGTCTGTGCACCCGTGTCGTGCAACACCGTGGAGTTCAGAAGAGGGTCTCGGATTCCCCTGGAACTGGAGTTCTCCTGGAATCGGAGTTTCAGACGGTTCTCAGCCGCCATGTGGGTGCTGGGGATCGAACCCGGGTCCTCTGCAAGAGCGGCGCTCTTAACCGCTAGGCTATCTCTCCAGCCCAAGCAGGACTGTTACTTTAAATCTTTCAAACAAAAATAAATGGAATGGAATAAAATACACTTGAGTGGCCGGTGGTTCTTGGGGGAGGGGCAGACAGAATCTGTAACCAAGGCCAGCCTCAAACTGGCTAGGTAGCTGAGGAGGACCTTAAAGCTGGCTATTCTTTCTCGGCGTGGTGGCACACACCTTTAATCCCAGCACTCAGGAGGCAGAGGCAGGTGGATCTCTGTGAGTTCAAGCCCAGCCTGGTCTACAGAGCAAACTCCAGGTCAGCTGGGACTAAAGGGAGACCCTGTCTCGAAAAGACAAAAAAAAAAAAACAACAACAACAACAAAAAACTGGCTATTCCTGCGTTCATTTCCGGGTGCTGGGATTACAGGCATGTACCACCACACAGTCGGGGGCTTTGAGACCAAACTGCCACTAAAGCAGCAGCTAGAAGAGGCACTGCCTCAGGCTGGGGGGCTTCTTTTGGGGGTGATAAAAACTACCTTGGAGCAAAAGGAATTGGTGCATGGCTCTGTGAATTCACTAAATAGGACTCAAAGATAAACTTCAGGATAGGCAGATACCATTAGAGGGGGAGAAGCATCTGGGACATGGCCACCCCAAGTTCTGTGTATTCTGGGAGTTTGGGGGGCTGAAATTCATATTGCATGAGAACTGCAGAGGCCCTTTCCGGAGACTTCAGATGATCTCATAATTGCTTTGGTTTTGCAGTGCTGGGGATGAAACACTATATGATAGAAAAGTGCACTGCAGCTGGGAGACCCAGTCCTGGAATCCTTGCTCAAGGGGACTCTTGAACTTGGACCTCCTGAAGCACCCCCTCCCAGATGGGGACTGGGCTCCCGCCTCACCTGGGTCAGCGCCCTCCAGTACGTGGCCTGTGAACACGTCCTGCAGGAAGGTTGGCCGGTTATCATTTTGATCCACAACTACGATCTCCAGGTCTGTGGGATCCTCCAGGGTAGAGCCACCCAGGTCAAGAGCAAAAGCCCTTAGCTGTCCAAACAGAGGGCAAGAGCTGGTCTGTGGCCCCTGCAGCCATCAGAGGGGGAGCAAGTGCAGAGAGGCTCTAGGTAGACACAGGTGAGGAAGGTGAGGCGGGCATGGATGCAGGACTGAATCTCTCCCTGAAGGGAGGCTGCTGCTCCTGGCACATGGGCAGCTGCTATGCTTCTTTCTTGCCTTGGCTGCAAGAAAGCTCATACCACCATTCATATGAGTGACATGAAGCTCCCCCCAGTTCACTCCAGTTCTGGGTCTATCTCCCTTTTTCTATGTGGTTTTGGCTCCTGTCAAAATTTAATTCACTTCAACTTTTTTTTTTTTTGAGATTGGGTCTCACATGAGTTCACAGCATTTTAATCTGCTTTATCTTCTATTGGTGAATGGCTTGACATAATTCCCAAGCACTCAGGGGGGCAGAGGCAGGAACAGGGTGAGTTCATGTTCAGTCAGGGAGACACAGAAAGACCCTGTCTCAACAAAAATAAAACGAAATCAGCCAGGCGTGGTGGTGCACACCTTTAATCCCAGCACTCACACAGGAAGCAGAGGCAGGCAGATCTCTGTGAGTTCAAGGCCAGCCTGGTCTACAGAGTGAGTTCCAGGACAGCTGGGTCTAAAGGGAGACCCTGTCTCAAAAAGACCGGAAAAAAAAAGAAGAAATCCTCTAATGGGTTTCCTAAGGTCTAGAAGGAGATTTAGACACTATAAAAGAAATTTTGAGCTGGGTGTGGTGGTGTGCTCCTTTAATCCTAGCACTCGGGAGGCAGAGGCAGGCGGATCTTTCTGAGTTCAAGGCCAGCCTGGTCTGTACAGAGTTCCAGGCCAACTGGGGCTAGAGGGAGACCCTGTCTCAAAAAGACCAAAAAGAAAAAAGAAATTTTGGCCCCTGGAAAAGTGGACGCAGGAAGCTGCCTCAGGCGAGACAACGTGGCTCTGCCCGGGGCGGGGCCTGGCTGTAGTGGGCGGGGCCTGGCTGTGGTGGGCGGGGCCTGGCTGTAGGGGGCAGCTGCTGGAGGTTTCATATGCTTTTATTTTTGTAACAGGGTTTTGCTATGTAACTGAGGCCAGGCTCAAACACTCATGGTCCTGCTGGGACTACAGGCATGTGACACCATGGAAACCTAATTGTTTGCTTGGTTGGTTGGTTGGTTGGTGTTGTCAATGTTTTCTATGCTGGGGAGGAACTCAGGCTCTTGCAAGCTAGCTAGGACAAGCAATTTACCTCTGAGCAACATCCCAGACTGGCAAATGGCTGTGTGCGGAGAACCCAAAGGGGCCTCTCAGCTTTTGGCCTTGTGTCCACTTCAATCAGCTCTTGCCTTCCTCCCTGAGTCCCAGCATTGGGAAGATGATGAGGCCCCCCCTTGCCAGTCCTGCATCCAAGATGATCCTGCTGCTGACAGCACACTAGTTTGGAATGCTTCATGACATGCACCGAATCAAAAAGAATCCAGAGAGAACTGGCTATAAACTCAAGAGTTGCAGCCATGTTCTACTTTGCAAGGGACCACCTAGCCCTACCCTACAGCCTGATGGTGCCTCTGTGTCCTCAGCCACAGGTCCTAGGTACTTAATGGTATCACACCATGCTGGAGAAACGTGTGGCCTGGGACATGTCAGGAGGGAGGGGAGGCCAGGACATGTCAGGAGGGAGCAGAGGCCAGGACATGTCAGGAGGGAGCAGAGGCCAGGACATGTCAGGGGGGAGCAGAGGCCAGGACATGTTAGGGGGGAGCAGAGGCCAGGACATGTCAGGGGGGAGCGGAGGCCAGGACATGTCAGGGGGGAGCAGAGGCCAGGACATGT
>VZQC01008640.1:1212019-1282182 GCA_009823505.1 Rhizomys pruinosus | reverse complement strand
GGGAGCGGAGGGAGGCCAGGACATGTCAGGGGGGAGCGGAGGGAGGCCAGGACATGTCAGGGGGGAGCGGAGGCCAGGACATGTCAGGGGGGAGCGGAGGGAGGCCAGGACATGTCAGGGGGGAGCAGAGGGAGGCCAGGACATGTCAGGAGGGAGTAGAGGGAGGCCAGGACATGTCAGGGGGGAGTAGAGGGAGGCCAGGACATGTCAGGGGGGAGCGGAGGGAGGCCAGGACATGTCAGGAGGGAGCCCCACCCTGAAGCGCTCAGTTTTCTCTCGGTCCAGCGTGGCATTAAGGAACACCCTCCCGGTGAACTTGTCAATGGAGAAGACGTTGCGGGGCTCTTCGTCGACACCAGGCCCCTGTATGCTGTAGATGACGCTGCCCAGTTGCTGTTTGTCAGACCTGATCTGGGGAGCAGAGTTGGGGCTGGGTGAGGACCAGGGACCCCACACCTTCAGGTCCCTTCTCAGCTAAGGGAGCAGAGGTCCAAGGCTCTGAAGCCCAACCTGCTGCCCTAAGCTCTGGCCCAGCTCCAGGGCATTCTGGGATACCAGTGGCCAGTCACATTGTGAGTGTGGAAAGCTGGCTGTTCACGTCATGGTCTACTTGGCCTGATGACTAAATGCTCCAGGTGTGTGCAGCCTGGGGTCATGTTCCTGGGAACAGTTCAGAGTACATGTGGCCCAGGGGTATGAGAACCCCACTTTTGTTCTGGATGAGAAGCTTAGAGCAAGAATGTGGGGAGCCCTCCCGGGTACACACTCGGACTCCCATCAGCAGACATGACCAGCCACCCCAGCCCCTAGAGGTCCTTAGGGAATGGGGGCCTACAGGGACACCCAAGTGCCTCCTCCCGCTCCACACTCCTTACTTGCACCAGGAGGTAAGGGAGGCGCTTGTGGTTCTCAGACACACTGATGGGTGGGATCACCCAGGCTCTCCGCACACGGACTGGAGCTGGTGCCTGGCGCCAGGGATACAAGGTGCTGGGCTGTGGCTCAGGAGCCCCTGAGGACAGGCCAGGGCTCTGCAACAGCAACAGCCACAATCAGTCAGGGCACAAACTTGGTGGTAGGAGCACTGGGGTGACCTCACTCTCTCAGGCTGAGCTTGAACTCTGCACCACCTGCTGGGTCACTGTAGGGGGCCTGGTGGCCACAGCCCGAAGTGTTAAACTCTCAGCGCTCCCATGGGGGTGATCCATGATTGTCTCCTCTCTTTGCCTACAGTCCAGAATCCAGGCTGTATTGACCTTAGGGCCACCAGACCCTTAGGGGTGCAGGCTCACTGGCTAGTGGGAGGCAACGCCGTTCCTGCGGTCTCTGAGAGCTCAGGTGTCCCTATGTGTGCCAGGAGTCAGGTTCCCACAGGGCAGGAAAGTGCCCAGGGAGCAGGTCTCTCCTCCCAAGGGTGAGGGCGTGTGTGTGGGGGTACACGAGCTGAAGTTGGCAGGGCCAGGGACTCAGTCAGAAGTGGGGTCCTAAATTAGGGACAGGAGGTGACATGTGGCCTCCCAAAGGCCCTGAATGTTTGTAAGTGGCTCCACGTTGAACAGAGCATTGCCTATTTTTGTTAGAAGAGACCAAGCAAGTGGAAAGGCTGCTAAGCACCTGTGTCCAGCCCTCACCCTGCAGCCTCACCCCAGCTCCCACTAGGGCATCCCTGCATACAGCATGGTAGTACCCCAGACCTTCCTCTGCCAGCCAAGAACAGGGCTGGGGAGGCTGGAAGCAGATGGCCCCTCTGCTAAAGGTCTATAGTGGGCAGAGGGTCCACGCCCAGATCCTCAGCCAGTCAAAGGCAACAGAGAACTTATTTGAGCTGCTTACTATGGCAGCACCTCCTGTGCTGGCTGGCCTGGGATTAGGGTTGGTGGGACATGGCACAGGGATGGGGATCTATCCTCCAGCTGCCACAGGCTGGGATGGGATGGCACGGGCCAGAGCCAGGGCTGCTCCAAGCACAGGGTAAGGCTTAGCAGAGCGATAGACTAGTGCCTGGACAGTCCACTTGATGCCCTTGGGATTTTCACAGCCAGATTTCAGTTCCGGGAACTCAGAACTCTTGGACCACACTTCTGTCTTCCTCACCATACCCAGGAGATTGGTAGTGACCACCAAGAACCCCAGTGCTGGACCAACAAGATGGCCCAGTGGGTAAAGGCACTGTTTCCAAGCCTAACAACCTGAGTTTGATCCCTGGGACCCACATGGTAGAAGGGGAGAACTGACCCCCACAGTTGTCCTGTGATCCCCACACGAATGCCACAGCATGTGTAGCCCCAATAAATAAGTAAATGTAATAAAAAATGAAAATGGACCCAGTGCCTATGGGCTGTGTGTAGAGACAGGAGGTGGAGCCAGGTCCCTCCATGCCAGGGGAGGGAGAGTCCGGACAAGGTGCCACTGAACGACCCTCCCCAAAGCGATTGTTGGCACTTTTTATTCACAAATGCAACCCAAACCCTCAGAGGGAACTGAGACCCAGAGAACAGACTCATCTATCAGACTGTGGCAGAATGTGTCTCAGCCCAAAGACATCTCTAACTTCCTGTGACTGCTTGGTTCCTGCGGGTGGGCCCCAGCTCCAGGTCCTGGGTGGACCTAACCCTGAATGACCGGCCTCCTGCTGCCCCTTGATAAGGAAGGAAGCTAAGAACCAGTCACCTGAGGACTCTGGGTACACTCCTATACCCAGCCCCCAGCATCTTTGAGTGGGTGGCACTGGTGTTTCTGAAAGACCCCTCACCCCAAAATACAGCCCAGCAAGAGACTGCCATGGTCGATGTGGATGTTGGTGTCCTGACTAGGCACAAAGCTTAGAGCCACCTCTTGCTTTCAGAGTGCTAGGGGGCTGCCATGTCAGCTCTGCGTGCTCTCAGGGGCACAGCTTGGCTGCATGCAGGCATGGTGGGTGAGGGAGACATCTGGTTTGGAAGTGTTCTCAGAGTTTGCACCTTCCCTGGGCCCACAGGAGGGCGAGCAGAGGGCTGGACCCCAAGGCCCTTTGCGGAGCCTGGGGCCTGGCCTGGGAGCTTTCAGCCTCCACTTCTTTTCTACATTTATTTATTTATGTGGGGAGGACAGGCGGTGGCATTGTGAGCAGCTCAGAGGGGGCCTGACCTCTCCTTCCACTGTGTGGGTCCCAGAGATCAAACCCCGGTCTTTGGCACCTTCTCCCGAGCTGACTTCCTCACGGGCTCTGTCCTGCCCAGCAGGGCTTTCTTGATCAGGGTCCCATTCTGGATCTGTCCCATATGTAAGTGCAACCTCCTGGGGCCACAGTGCTTTCCACTCCACCTCATCTCAGTGACTAAGTAGCTGCCCATGACCAGCATCTGTGTTGCAGGACGCAGCACCATGCTGGTACCAACACTCGCCACCACATCTGGTCTCGGCAAAGGTGGCGCAGACCTGTATCTGGTCCTCCAACCCTGGCAGGGATGGGACCCGAGGGATCCCCTGAATGGGGATTCACAGCTGGTGAGGCTGCCATGTGGAAGCAGCAGCTCCTTGGTGGGGAGGGGCCAGGCCTCCCTCTGTGTTCGTTTTGTACAGTCCAGGCTGGGCTCAGGTTCACTAAGTGGTTAGGGATGACCTCGAATTCATCCTCTTGCTTCCACTTCCTGTGTGTGTGTGTGTGTGTGTGTGTGTGTGCACATGCGTGTGTGTGCATGTGCGTGCACACATGTGTGCACACATATGTGTGCGTGTGTCTCTGTGTGCGCGCTCATGTGTGTGCACGTGTGCACATGTGTGTGTGTGTGTGCTTGAGTGCACATGTAACACATTCATGTAGGGACAAGGGAGGCCTCCTTTTCTGGCTAGTGGGAGGGAGAGGGCCCAGGGAAGGTGCAAACTCTGAGAGCACTTCCAAACCCAGACGTCTCCCTCACCCACCACGCCTGCATGCAGCCAAGCTGTGTCCCTGAGAGCACGCAGAGCTGACATGGCAGCCTCCTAGCACTCTGAAAGCAAGAGGTTGCTTTGTGCCTAGTCAGGACACCAACATCCACATTCACCTCGTCCCTACCTCGGAAAGATCCTTGGGCTGCCCATGTAGAACAGAATGTGCTACAGGGGTCTCAGAACAAAGCAGTGCCGGAAGTGTGGCAGGCAGGATCGCCTCTGAACATGGATGTACCAAACACAACACTGTGTTACGACAGCCCTGTCTTCAGCATGGACTCCATGCAGACACAGCCCTGTCTTCAGCGTGGACTCCATGCAGACACAGCCCTGTCTTCAGCATGGACTCCATGCAGACACAGCCCTGTCTTCAGGATGGACCCCATGCAGACACAGCCCTGTCTTCAGCATGGACTCCATGTAGACACAGCCCTGTCTTCAGCATGGACTCCATGCAGACACAGCCCTGTCTTCAGCATGCTCCATGCAGACATAGCTGCTGCCTTTCCTATCAATATCGACATCTTTGTGCAGGGGAAGCCTGCCCCCAACTTCCTCCTGTAGGACAGCAGATAGGCTGGGATGGGGAGGGAGAGGTCCCGGGACCTTCCACTCACATCTCATCCTGTGACCACCTGAGTCCATAGTGCCTGGAGAAGTTCCCAATGCAGGCAGGCAAAGGAGTGCACACAGGAATCAGGCAGCTGCCAGCCGGCTTACCTCTTTAAGGCTGGAGCATTTGCTGAGTGGTTAGGAGCACTTGCTCCTCTTACAGAGAACCCACATTTGCTTCCCAGCACCCGCATACGGCAGCTCACAACCACTTACAACTCCAGTTCTAGGAGATCCAATGCCACCTTCTGGCCTCGGCACCTGGACACACATGGTGCACACACATACACACTCAGGTATAATCACAACACACATATACATAAAATAGGTGAGGGTATTTTTGGCTTTTTTGAAACAGGGTCTCCCTGTAGCCACAGGTTTCACTATGTAGACCAGGCTGGCCTTGAACTCACAGAGATCTGCCTGACTCTGCCTCCCAAGTGCTGGGATTAAAGGCATGTGCCACCACGCCTGGCTCATAAAATAGATTTTTAAATTTTATTTATTTATTTATTTATTTTATTTTTTTTTTTTATTCCTGTATGTGTATGAATGTACTGTCTGCATGCAAGTTTGTGCACCCGTGTCGTGCAATGCTGCGGAGGTCAGAAGAGGGCGTCGGAGTCTCCTGGAACTGGAGTTCTCCTGGAATTGGAGTTTCAGACGGTTCTAGGCCGCCATGTGGGTGCTGGGGATCGAACCCGGGTCCTCTGTAAGAGCGGTCGGCGCTCTTAACCGCTAGGCCATCTCTCCAGCCCCAATTTTATTTATTTTTTATGTGTACGAATGTACTGTCTGCATGTAGGTTTGTGCACCCATGTTGCACAATGCTGCAGAGGTCAGAAGAGGGCGTCGGATTCCCCTGGAACTGGAGTTAAAGACAGTTCTCAGCCATCATGTGGGTGCTGGGGATCAAACCCAGGTCCTCTGCAAGAGCAGTCAGTGCTCTTAACTGCTAGGCCATCTCTTCAGCCCATAGAATAGATTTTTCTTTTTTGGTCTTTTCGAGACACGGTCTCCCTGTAGCCCCAGCTGTCCTGGAACTCACTCTGTACATCAGGCTGGCCTTGAACTCACAAAGATCTGCCTGCCTCTGCCTCCTGAGTGCTAGGATTAAAGGTGTGCGCCACCACGCCCAGCTCATAAAATATGATTTTTTTTTGTCTTTTTGAGACAGGGTCTCCCTGTAGCCCCAGCTGTCCTGGAACTCACTCTGTAGACCAGGCTGGCCTTGAACTCACAAAGATCCTCCTACCTCTGCCTCCCGAGTGCTAGGATTAAAGGCGTGCGCCACCACGCCCGGCCAAAATATGATTTTTTTTTTAGAAATTTTTTTTTATTAATTTTATTTATTTCTGTATGTGTATGAATGTACTGTCTGCATGCAGGTCTGTGCACCCGTGTCGTGCCCAAAATATGATTTTTAAGAAGTCTTGTGAACAGCACTGTTGCTTAGAGGGATGGCAGCACTAAGCTTCCTCCCCTCTAGGTCTACCGCCTTCCATTGCTCCCTCCTAGCCAGGGGGCTGCAGATCCGGACTGGCCTCTCTGTGCTGAGCAGGCAGCTTCCCTCCCTCTGGAGCTGCCGGCTGGCTTCCCAGTCTCCTGGCCTCCACTAAGCTCTAGTCTCCCCTTCAGCTGGGACTACAGTTATGAAGGGCCTGAGATACGATGTGGGGGCCAGTGGCCTCGGGCGGAGAGAGCAGTGCCCAGTGCCCAGAGGCTGGCCAGGAGGCACTCTAGGCTTCCTCCCTGCCACATCTCTTCTGGCGCCCGTGTGAATCTAAGGTCCAGGGTAAGTGTCTGCCCCATCAGCTCCTGCCTGGAGACCAAGGCCTTTGGCTCACTCTTTGGCATCCCATCTTGTTTTGCAGTTGGCAGACTGAAGTCTGACATACCCATGCTGGGGGCCCTTGCTGCCAGTGGACCCCACCCACCTACTCCACAGCCATCATATGATGATGAAGTCTGTCTATGTCAAAGTCCCTTTATTCACTTGGCCCTGGAGTCCAGAAAGTAGAAGATCCTGTTCAAGATGGAAGGATGAGTCGGGAGGGGCCAGAGTCCCACTTGGGCAGCTCTGTCCTGACAGATGGCAGCTTGGCCTTGGAACCTGCCAATGCCAGCTACACATAGCCACTTCCAGATCAGGGTGGTGTTCCTGCCAAGCACACACCTGCCCACCTGGCATGGGAAACCTGGGCCACAGCCTCTGTGGACACAGGGGCTTTGCCACAGCTTGGTGCCGGGCCCTGGAATATGCCTGGGGTGAAGCTAAGTCACCTTCCTCCCCCAGAACAGCAGGTGGGCTGGAATCTGAGGCCCCTCATGGCTCCTGAGGACAGGGGGGAGGAGGGTAAGCACCTCATCTCACAGCTACATGGGCAGAGCTGGCACCACAGGGGATGTGAGGCTGAAGCTACAGCTCAGAGACAGGCTCTTCAGGAAGCCTGTTGTCTGCAGTGTCCGTCCTGCCTCGGGCAGGCCTGTTAAGGGTGTGGGTTCCCAGGTTCTATGAACCCCACATGGCCAAGGGAATCAGCCCTGCCACGGCAGACTTTCCACCCTCCTCCCTGTCCAGCTGCCTCAGCCAGCTACCCACAAGCTTGGCACTGGCCGGGTGTGGTCAAGGCAGAGCCTGGGAATTCTGGATTCCTGGCTTGTCCACAGCCCAAGTTCATGAGTTCAGCAAAGCCACAGTGCCTTGGAGGCCCCTTGCTCAGAGCAGACCTGCAGGGGTGCAGGTGGGCACCAACAGGAAGTCCACGGCCAACTTCCAACACATGCAGGAATTTCTGTAGCCTGTTCTTTGTCCTCCCACCGCACCCCTTTCCCAGAAGATGTAGTAGGCTGGAGGCAAGACTGGGAGCCTGGACATCCAGTGCCTAGGACAAAGCCATGTGGACGCAGGAAGCTCATAGGCCCCCACACCAGGGGTAGAAGACAGGGACAAAGGCACCTGGAAGGTGATTGTGGGGACAGGTGCTCCTAGACACCCAGCTCCTGTCCACTTCCTCCTCGCCCATCCCCTCATACCAAGCCAGACAGGAAATAATTACAGGAGGTGCCCAATGTACCCCAGCTAGTCCCAGCCCTATTTCTGACCACAAACCCAGACAAGTCTGAAAGCCCTAGGGACAGCCTTGCCTCTACTCTGAATCAATACTCCTGTGTCAACTGTCCCCTGGGGTCCACCCAAGGAGCTGGAGGGGACCAGGTTCCTGCCATGGACTGCGTGTGTGCTCCAGCCAGGCAACAGGCTTACCAACACTACTGCCGGGAACAGCATCAGCCATCGCGGGGCCAAGGTGAGTTCAGACCCCTCACTCCCCTGCACTGAGCCTAGGAAGAGAGGTTCTATGTACAAGGAGTGGGGGCTGACTGCAGGAGAACCCGAGTCTTCCATCTGTGAGATCAGGTTCCTGCTCTGCTTGGCAAGGCTGGGGCTGGATGCCATTGTGGCTCAGGCAAAAGGATCCTTGGGGGAAGGATCCTTCCTAGGTCCTAGCACATGGGAGCATGGGTAGGGTCTCTCGGGAAGGGCCATGACTTTCCACATGTATCTCAGGCCTGCACCCTCCCCCAGGTGGAATCCACGGACACTCCCATTCCTGGACAGCCAGCATGCCAGGAATGGGCCCAGCTGTCAGCCTGGCCCGGGGTGGCCCCACATACCCCTGTGGGACCACCCTGCCCAGCTGCTGCAGCCGTCAGAGGAGGGTGAGGAGGGGTAGATGGCAGCTGTTACCCATCAGCCTGGTCCCGCCTGCCTGGCAGCACAGACCCTGCAGCGTCCAGAAGCAGAAGCCTGCTTTCTGCCTTGGTCCCTGCAGGCTGCAAGCTGGGCCTGCCAGAGATGAGGTCCTCTTCCAGCATCACACGATAGTCCCAAGAGGTGCTCCTGAACCCTGTCTTTCTTCCAGAGGCCATGTGGCTCCCCTGACTCCCAGTGGTCATGGGTGGGGGTGGTCCACTCAGAAGACAAAGGGCTCTGGACCATCCACATACTTCCTTACCCTGGTTCAGGGCCAGAAACTGGAGTCCCAGTGGGTGCAGGGGTTGATAGGAGCAGTTATTATTGCTACTACTTGTTTGTATTATACGCAGATTAGAACTTGGGCCTCACACATGCTAGGCAACCACTGAGCAAAACTCAGCTTGTTTTTATTTTTCTTTTGAGACAGAGCATCGATAAGTTCTGTCCTGGTTGGTCTTGAACTCATAATCTTCCTGCTTCAGCCTCCTGAGCAGCTGGGGATTACAAGCCTGAGTCAATAGGCCCAGCTTGGGGCCAGTTCTGAACATACTCCAACCCCCAGTGCTGCCTTGGGGTTCAAGGAGTTCAGATTTTGGAGAGGATATGGGTGGGAGGCACTTGAATAATCTGTGAATCCACACAGAGCCCACACCCAGCTCTCGGTCTGAGATGCCCAAGACAACAATGCCAGGTGACCAACCCAGGGGCTCAGAGAGGCTGAGGAAGGAACAACAGAAGGAGGTCTGCAGACCCACATATCTGGACAAGAATAGACAAAAGTGTGAAAACAGCTCTCTGGGGGTCGTGGGCACATACATTTTAGCAGGTCCAGGAAAGCAGAGCAAATTTGAGCTGTGCTGTTGTGCAGCAAGCTCTGGAGGTCAGGACCCAGGGGTACCCCTGCTCTGCAGTGTCCCAGGGTGGGAGGCAGCTATCCAGTGCTCCCAACCCTGCAGCAGGTGTTCAAGGCAGACAAAGGGGCCTCCAGGGCCTTCTGAGCAAGCTCTGGGTCTTGGGGTGCCCGTGAAGAATGCTGTTCCTACAGAGAGTAGGGAGCCCATATCAGCCCAGGGAACGCTGGCCTCTGAGGGGTCAGGGTATCAAGCACAGGGCTGGGAGTCCATGCAGGTCTGGAAGGGCCAGGTCTTGGGTAGCCTAGCTGCTACCCAAGTAGGGATGAGTGCTCCAAGGCCAGGGCTGAGGTGGCTGAGCTGTAGGACGAGGCTGGGGCCAGCTGCTTAGGGTCCTGCTGGCCAGGTGCCCAGTCAGCTGCCAGGACTGAAATCGGAGCAGAGCGGCCAGGCTGGTGGGGGTTTGAGGGGACCACAAAAGCTGGCAGGAGGATGCTGGGAATGGACATCCCCTTCCCATGTCCAGGCTGCCTGACTACCCTTGGACCATAGCAATGAGTGCTGGTGAACACACGCTGCCCCCACCCCCCATGGTGAGCACACGCTGCCCCCCCACCCCCTGCTTGCGACCTGTCATCTCTGAGACGCAGAGGCTGTCTGCAACCACACTGCCATGTCTGTGACCCTGGACTCTGGCATAGGCCACAGTCTTGGCCCAACCCTGTGCCACCCAGCAGCCTGGGGCAAGAGAGAAGTGCCCTGTCTGAAGAGTTCCCATGGTGGGGGCATCCAGTACCGGGGTCCTTCCATCCTGACTTGTGCCATGTTGGGAAGGCAGGGTACCAGGTGCTGAAAGATCTGGGGGCAGCGTGCTACTACTGTCTCCAAGTGGACACAGGCACAGCAGCTGTCCCCGGCCAAGCTGCCACTGTCGGGGACTGTGCAGGGTGGGGTGGCCTGGAGCTCCCATGGAGGCACTTGTCTCCAGAAGCTCACTTCTCCCAGAGGGCTCAGCAGCCGCTTCCTTCTGGAAGCACCTGGGCACAGGATACCCCTTCCCACAGTTCCCTGGAGAGTGTGGTCCGCCCTGCACCACCCGAGGCCTCAGCTCTCAGGTCCCCCCAAAACTCCCTAAGCCAGCAGTCCCGGGAAGAAGCTGGCAGGAGGCAGGGACCCCAAAGGATGGAGAAGCTTACCTGGGTGAGCAGCCCGAAGGCCAGTAGCAGAGCGGGGCCCATTGGGAGGCCGCAGAGCACCGAGCGCAAGTGACCCCCTGGGTGGCCGGCGGGACAGCGCCTCTCGCAGCACAGCTCAAAGGGGCTGAGTGACAGCGCAAGTGCGCGGGCGGGACAGCACGTGTACGGAGGGGCGGGGCCAGGCTGAATGACAGCACGTGTGGGCAGGACGGGGTGGGGCCAGGTGGCAGCAAGAAGTCCACAGGAAGCCTGCGGGTAGGGCCAGGGTGGGGCCACCGCAGAGCGACAGCATACGTGCAGTAGGGCAGGGCAGGGATCTGAGCGACTGTACGTGGGGACAGAGCCTGGGCCGGACGCGGCCGGGGACTGAGCTCAGCACGTGGGTAGTGGGGCTGGCCTGGGCTTGTGCGGACTGGAAGTGGACGCTGGGGGAGTTCGGCATGCAGCAGGCTTCTGGCAGCTGTCAGGAGAGGACCAGGTTTGTCTAAGTGAGGAGTGAGGGAGAAGGAAGAGGAGCCAGCCGGTTGAGTCAGAGACTAGTTTGGATCATTCTTTTGCTTTTTCATGAACTCATGGAGTGGGGAGATCCTACCTCAGGGCCTTTGCACCAGAGAGATCTTCCTGGAGACATACCCAAGGCTCGCTGTCTTCCTGCCCTTAGGGTTTGGTCCAATAACACCACTTTACTACTGACCAGGTGGAAGTCCCTTGGAAGGTGAGCTTTGTGTTATTACCTGAATAGAGTGCTGGGTGGCTGTGCTATAACATGGAGCTCATTGCAGGCAGAGAACTGGCCTATCTGTAGGTGCCCTGTAGAGGGGGCCTCCCAACCTCTGCTGGCACTGCCGTCCTTGTGACTGTTGCTCTCTCCAGGAGCCCTGCTCCAAATCCCCAGCCCCTGAGGAGAAGAGGTCGCAGTAATCCAGGGCTTCTGGGAAAACAGAGGTGGCTTGCACTGGAGAAGTTACCAGAACTTAGGCTTAAGAATGGGGAAGGTTCCTTGGCTCTGCCAGCCCCTTCTCTGTTGCTCTGAGCTGGGCAGACACAGTTGGATTGGGAGACACTTGGTTGATTTTCAGATACATTATTCAAGTCTCAAAGGCTGTATCACGTCAGAGGGACCCCAAAGTAGATCTGTGTGCTGCTTGCTCAGCCAGGGTCCTGGGTCCTACTCTGCAATAGTCAGAGACTGCAGAGGGCTGTGTCCTCCCTCCCTCCCCCAGGGTTCCCACTGACCCCACAACCTTCAACACTGTAAGCTGGGGACTCTCAGCACAGGCCAGCACTTGCACCCTGCAGCCACCGGCTCCAGCCACCAACAGATCCAGTGCACTGCAGCTGGCTCTTGGGCCACACCCTTTCTCCAGTGTCCCCTTGTTCCTGGGGTGCACTGCCTTGTTCCTGGGGTGCACTGCCTTGGCGCACACCTTTCTTCTGCTGCTGCATACAGAACTACCCATCCTTCAGCACCCAGCTCCAGTGGGGCCTTCCAGGAAGTGCCCTCTCCACTCATCCAGAAGAGCCCCTTCCAGGAAGCGCCCTCTCCACTCAGCCAGAAGACGTTCCTTCCAGGAAGCGCCCTCTCCACTCAGCCAGAAGACGCCCCTTCCAGGAAGCGCCCTCTCCACTCAGCCAGAAGACGTTCCTTCCAGGAAGCGCCCTCTCCACTCACCCGGAAGAGCCCCTTCCAGGAAGCGCCCTCTCCACTCAGCCAGAAGACGCCCCTTCCAGGAAGCACCCTCTCCACTCACCCAGAAGATGCCCCCCCTTCCTTCTCTGGCCTCCTGATTATGGTTATGGTCACCTGTATGCTGTCTGCTGGACCAGACAGAGACAGAGATGAGAAACACAAAGGGAGAGAGGGGAGAGAAAGACAGAGCGAGCACCCATGAGCCTGTAGACAAACTGTTATCCTGATCTGAGCCCTCAGACCACATCTGAAGCTCCACCCCTCTCTGCTTGTGCCCTGTTCCCAGCTCTGGCACCAGCTCTGTCTTTAGCCTGCTTCTTCCCACCCGGCCGTCCGTCTCCTGCCAGGGGCACCGCAGGTGTAATGGTTTTTCTTCACCATCAGCATAATGGGGTTTAGAATCAGCCTTAAAATACACCTCTAGTGCCGGGCTCGGTGGTGCACGCCTTTAATCCTAGCACTCAGGAGGCAGAGGCAGGCGGATCTTTGTGAGTTCAAGGCCAGCCTGATCTACAGAGTGAGTTCCAGGTCAGCTGGGGCTACAGGGAGACCCTGTCTCAAAAAGACCAAAAAAAAAAAAAAAAAAAAAATACACCTTCGTATACTTACTGGCGGGGGAGATACCATGATCAAGAAGGTGGTTTTCCAAGCATGAGGCTTTGCATCCATTGCACTCCGGATGGCTGACCCCTGCATTTCCCAAATGTGGGAAACTCGCTGCATAATTTTTGGTAGTGTGGGACTGCGTTCGCACTCTCCCTGTTAAAAAAAAAAATAACACCTCTGGGGGCGGGAGAGATCCCTAGCATTTAAGAGCACTACTATGCTCTTGCAGAGGACCCAGGCGATCCCCAGCCACCCACAAGGCGGCTAAAACAACCGTCCTCCAATTCCCAGGACAGACTCCAGTCCCAGGGGAATCCGACGCCCTCTTTGACATTCGCGCATGGCACGCCATAAAAACGTGCAACAAACTTACAGGCAGACCGTACTTCCACATAAAAAAAAAATTTACAATAAAAAAAGAAAAAAAATACAACCTCGGGGTATGTCCTATGAGTGTTTTCTCAGAATCCTATGTACCCTATTCTGATTGATTGATTGATTGATATTTTTGGTCTTTTTGAGACAAGGTTCCCCAGGGAACTCATGATGTAGACCAGGCTGGCCTTGAGCTCACAGATAGCCACCTGCCTCCTGCACTTAGGGAGTGCTGGGGACCAAAAAGTCAGTGCTGCCACATCCAGCTATTTATTCTTTCATTTTTTTTAATTTTATTTATTTCTGTATGTGTATGAATGTACTGTCTGCATGCAAGTTTGTGCACCCGTGTCGTGCAATGCCGCGGAAGTCAGAAGAGGGTGTCGGATTCCCCTGGAACTGGAGTTCTACTGGAATTGGAGTTTCAGACGGCTCTCGGCCGCCATGTGGGTGCTGGGGATCGAACCCGGGTCCTCTGTAAGAGCGGGTCGGCGCTCTTAACCGCTAGGCCATCTCTCCAGCCCCTTATTCTTATTTTATGTGTGTGTTATGCCTATGTAGGCAGAGGCAGGCCACCTGTGGCTACATTGTTTTAAATTGCCTCCTGTCATTGCACCTGACTCTGGCCCCTAGGTGAGAGTGACCCAAAACACATGATGCAGGTGAGACAATAGCCAGTGATATATACAGGGGGCATGAGGCAGAGGTTTAGGATTGGCTGAGAGAGATGACATCATTTTGTCTATATAAAGAATGGACTGTAAACAGTAAATAGAATCTTCATGACCATCTGACAAGATTTCTGGTTCATTCACGTGTGTGTAAGTTAAGCCCATCAGGCTTGTGTGTGAGTGCTAGGGGAAGTGGTTGGAATAGCGTCCTCCTGTTGGACTACCAAGCTGGAAAGAGTATCAAGTTGCTGCTTGGGTCTTGGCTGGGCAAAGGCTTTCAGGAAGTCACCGGTCTGTGAAACCTGGCTCAGGTTGTGGTTGGTCCCCAGCAGATGGGATTTATGCGGTCCTAATGGGGTGGCAGGCAGCACCCCAAGGCCAAGGCTCTGTGGGGCAGTTCTCATGCCTGCTGGGCTCCCATGGGAAGCTGCTGGCGGCTCCCACTCCCCTTTCCCCTTTAATCCTGCAGGCAAGGTTTACAGCTCCTTCACCTAGTGCTGGAGAGCACAAACAACATGCCTGCATGTCTGTAAGTGCATCTGTGTTGTGCAATGCCCATAGAAGACAGAAGAAGGCTTCAGATCCCCTGGAACTGGATTAGTAGCTGGTTGTTAGACACCATGTGAGTGCTGGGGCTTGAACCCGAGCCATCTCTCCAACCCCAGAAGACCCGTTCTGAATGTGGGTGGCCTATCCATGGGCCGGGCTTCTGGACAGGGTAAAAAGACAAACAGAGCACCAGCATCTGTCTGTACTTCCTGCATGAGTAGCACAAGCGTTCCTCTCTCTCTGCTTCCTGACTTCAGCGTAACCAGCTGCCTCGCCCCCCCGCCCCCCGCCACGCCCCCGCCACGCCCCCTGCCGCCACGCCTCCCTCACCAGCACGCGCTGGACCCTCCGTGGTTGCTCTTGCCAGGCATTTTTGTCACTGCACTGAGAACACTAAGTAACAGAGTGGGCGTGTCACCATCTGCGCCCGGCTTGCCCTGGAGGACAGCCAGGGTGCAGGGGCAAGGTGGGCACACAAGCACAGGAGAGAGGGCCCTCAAGGAGGAGTGGCCCCTGTGCCCTCAAGAGGGCTCAGAGTGAAGCTCTCTGGATGCTGTCCATTATAGTGGAGGAGTAAAGAGTGCCCAAGAAGACATTGGGGGGGACCCTTCCTGCTTCTCACCCAGACACAGACCAAACCCTTTGGTGAGGTCTCTAAGGCTCAGGACCAGGGGCTCATCTCTAGGTCAGTGAGGGCTGTGGCTGGCAGGTTCTCCCCCAGGCCTGGGTTCCTCTTTCTCTACATGGATGGGAAGAGGGCACTGGTTCTGCGGGCAGCGGTTCTGTCGGAGGGGTCTTCCTCAGGCTGGGGGATAGTCATTCCAGGAAGAATTCTCGTCACTGGCAGACTTGGGGACACTACCAATTCTCTTTTCATACCTCAGTCCCCCAGCTACGGTACCCGCAGCAGGTGACCCACTCTGACATCTCCTGCAGTGTTTCCAGCACAGGGGAGGAACGGTCCCAGGGTAGTGGGGGCCAGAAACATGGGCAGGGCACCCTCAAGCCCTAGGTCCTTGCCACTGGGTTGAGCTGCCCCCAGATCTTTTTCAGGAGAGCATATGAGCAGCACACCCTAGGCCCTGTGTGCCCCCAGCCCCAGTGAGAGTTTTACCTTTTCTGGATCCTGTGTGTGACCCCCTTTCTCCTGCCTCCGTCCATCCTGAGGGCCTTGTGAGACCAGTGAGGCCGGTGCTCACTGATTAAGAGGTCCACCTGTGAAAGGGAGGGGACGCGGGCTGCCCAGCTGGGTGGGAGGTCAAGGGGTGCACCCGTAAAAGGGAGGGGACGTGGGCTGCCCAGCTGGGTGGGAGGTCAAGGGGTGCACCCGTGAATGGGAGGGGACGTGGGCTGCCCAGCTGGGTGGGATGTCAAGGGGTGCACCCGTGAAAGGGAGGGGACGCAGGCTGCCCAGCTGGGTGGGAGGTCAAGGGGTGCACCCGTGAAAGGGAGGGGACGTGGGCTGTCCAGCTGGGTGGGAGGTCAAGGGGTGCACCCGTGAAAGGGAGGGGACGTGGGCTGCCCAGCTGGGTGGGAGGTCAAGGGGTGCACCCGTGAAAGGGAGGGGACGTGGGCTGCCCAGCTGGGTGAGAGGTCAAGGGGTCCACCTGTGAAAGGGAGGGGACGTGGACTGCCCAGCTGTGTGGGAGGTCAAGGGGTGCACCTGTGAAAGGGCGGGGACGTGGGCTCCCCAGCTGGGCAGGAGGTCGAGGTGGGCAGGGATCAAAGGAAAGCAACCTTTTTAAACCTCTGAACCAGGGAGACAGACACAGGCCGATCTTTATGAGATTGAGGCCAGCCTGGTCTACATAGTCCCAGGTCAGCTGGGGCTACAGGGAGACCCTGTCTCAAAAATACCAAAAGAGGGGGCAGGGGCGGGTATTAGATGGATGACTCAGTGGTTAAGAATATTGGCTGCTCAGCTGGGCATGGTGGCACATGCCTTTAATCCTAGCACTTGGGAGGCAGAAGCAGGCGGATCTTTGTGAATTCAAGGCCAGCCTGGTCTACAGAGTGAGTTCCAAGACAGCTGGGGCTACAGGGAGACCCTGACTCAAAAAGACAAAAATAAATAAATAAATAAATAAAAAGAATATTGGTTGCTCTTGCAAAGGTCTTCAGGTCAGTTCCCAGGACCCACATGGTAGCTAACAATTATCTGAAACTCCAGTTCCAGGGGATCCAGTGCCCTCTCCTGGTCTCCACAGGAATCACATAACACAGGTATACTTGTATACATGTAGGGAAAACACGAACATAAAATAAATTTTTTTTTTATAAAATAAAAAAATTTTAAAGCCAGATATTGAATGAAACTTTCAGTTAAGCAACACCACTTGCATTAGTATGGTACCCACAGGAACATTAAGCCAGGAGGGTTTACAGAAAGTGACACAAACAGGGCTGGAGAGATGGCCTAGGTAAGAGCGCCGACTGCTCTTGCAGAGGACCCGGGTTCGATCCCCAGCACCCATATGGCGGCTGAGAACCGTCTTTAACTCCTGTTCTAGGGGAGTCTGACACCCTCTTCTGACCTCTGTGGCATTGCACAACACGGGTGCACAAATCTACATGCAGACAGTACATTCATACACATACAAAAATAAAAAAAATTTTTTTTGGTCTTTTCAAGACAGGGTCTCCCTGTATCCCCAGCTGTCCTGGAACTCAGTCTGTAGACCAGGCTGGCCTTGAACTCACAAACATCTGCCTGCCTCTGTCTCCCAAGTGCTAGGATTAAAGGCGTGCGCCACCACGCCCAGCTAAATAAATAAAATGAAAAATATATACTTAAAAAAAGAAGAAAGTGACGCAAACAAGCACCCACCAAGCACCCACCAAGCACCCACTGGCCCTGGCTGAGGGTCAGGCACTGTCTCACAATCCTATCAGCAAGGCCAGCTGACAGTGGTCCCTGAGACACCTAGGCACTGCTACCCACCCCCTGGGTTCTCTCAGAGGTAGATGCGGATGGGAAGGTTGGCCATGGGGGTGGGGAGCAGAGCAAGGTGGAAAGGCGCGGAGGACAGGGTAGGAGCCCAAGATGCCTTGGCCTGCTGCTGTGGTCTGCAGAGAGAATGAGTCCCACAAAGGGGCTCTCTGCCATTTAAACACTTCAGTGGACTGAGCTAGACTGTGGCCAGAGGCCCTGTTCAGTGTCCAGCCTCGGTCTGCCCTCTGGTGGCCCCAAGAGGGAAGTATGGGAGGTCCCAACCCATCAGGGTTGGGGGCCTGTCATTCAGAGCTGGTGAACTCCCATAAACATACACACAAAAGCACTTGCAATAGCTACTTAAAAGACACTAAAACAAGCAGAAAAGAAGGGAGGAGAGGAAGAAAGGGAGAGAGAGGGAAAGAAGCAAGAAAGAGAGGGGAGAGGACGGTCACGAGAGGGCTGTCCTAAAGGAGGCCAGCCTGGGCTACACAGTGAGACCTTGTCTCACCCCAATATGATTAACTGAAAAAGACATTGGGCCTGATATGGTGGCACATATCAGGTATTCAGGAGGACTGGAAGTCCAAGGCTAGCCCAGGGAACCCAGTGAGGCTATAGTTCAGTGATAAAGCATTTGCTTAGCATGATGAGACTCTGAGTTCAATCCTTAGTAGCCACAACAGAAAAAAAGGAACATTTTGGCTCTATGGAGGAGAGACAGATGAGTGCTGCTGGACGCTGCAAGCAACCTGGCCTGAGGGTCTGGGAGACAGGTCTGGACCCTGGCAATCAGCTCCAGTACTACAGACAGAGGTGCTAGGGTGCTACATCCTACCTATCAGGGTTTGCCAGAGCTCCAAACCTCTGGCTTTGTCCTGCCCAGCAGCTTTGATATCTGCCATAACACTCTCCCTGCCTGGTAGAGGATCAGCCCTGAGCTTGCCTTGGTGGGGTTTTTTTTGGTATTTTTGAGACAGGGTCTCCCTTTAGTCCCCTAGCTCTGTAGACCAGGCTGGCCTTGAACTCACAGAGATCCGCCTGCTTCTGCCTCCCAAGCGCTGGGATTAAAGACGTGCACCACCACGCCAGGCCCAGCCTTGTTTTCTGTATGCCCTGGGTAGGCCCAGGAAAGTCTCCCAAATGGTAACTGGCTCCTCACTCAGGTTCTGCTGAGGAGCCCAGGTAATTAGGGTGGGTCTGGGCATTTGCCCAGGTTCCTGCTGTGCCCACTGGCAGCAGCAGGGGGCGGTGTGGTCCCAGAGACAGGATAGAGGCAGCCAGAGAGGGATCTTGTGGCTTGCCTTGTTGGCAGGCCAGGCGTTGGGGGATGGGCATGGGGAGCCCACATCTGCTCTATGGCCCTGCATACGGACGCACCCAGCAGCTGCAGCTCTGGAACAGCTCTGGCTTAGTATCTCTTTCCCCATGGGTGTCCTGGCCATGTAGGACAGCTCACCTGTTTCATTCGAAGTGCCTGTGCAGCAGGGCATGTGGGGGTCTGGAGGCCCCAGTGAGCAGGCAGCCAGTGCCCAGCTCTGAGAGGCCCAGAAGGTGGGGCTGGGACTTGGCAGAGGGTGGCCAGGAGGACGCTCCTCTTAGAGACACTGTTTTAAAGCGATTTCCATGCTGTAGCACTGCCAGCCTGTGCGTGATAGGAAAAGCCACTGTAGTAGAAATGGTCACCGAGGAGGCCACAGCCACCTGCATTCCTCAGACCTGCAGCTGCAGCCCAGCAGAGCCAGATGTGGTGGAAAACAAGCTGCCCTCCCGAGGGACAGGTCAGGCCCGCCTGACCAAATCTCACCCAGACCTTAAAGTCTTCCCCTCACCCAGGCCACTACTTCTCTCCTTCATCCTCTAAGCCCATGTTAGTGTCAAGGAAGAGGAGAAAAGAGGGGTGCAGAGGTGAAAAGAGCGGGGTACAGAGGACGGGGTGCAGAGGGAAGGGGTGCAGTGGGCAGGGCAGATAGGGCTGTCCTTCCCCATGCCTTCTGTTCAACTAGAGCTGCTTTGCTAGTCTCTTAGGAGAGAATAGGGTGGGCAGTTAACTTGGAGGCAGGGTAGGTGGGGCAGGTGGGTGAAGGAGCTGGGTGAGAGGCCCGGCGCTGGGAACATCATCAGCAGGCAGGCTTCATGGCATCCCCTCAGACCATGGCCGGCTATGCCAAGGGCTGGTCACAGGTCCCTGGCCATGGCCGTCAGAGCTTAGCAGAGAGGGGCTACGTGTTCAAGGGCTAGACACAGCCAAGAAGCAGCCGGCCATTGGGGCTCTGAATCTCTGATCCCAGCTGCTGGGATGTACTCTGCTCTAACCAGTGGCCACAGTAATTCCATTTTCTGCTGTCAGGGAGAGTCAGTGTGGGCCTCATCATCTCACACAGACCTCCTCTAGGGGCTGGGGCCGAGGGAAGAGGGGCCTTGTATGCCACAGAAGGAGTGGCCTGGGGAGACCAGGAGCCAGGGGGCAGCATCCGCACTCCCTTTGCCTCGCTGTCCTTTGTGCTCCGAGAGCAGAGGAGCAAGACAGTGAAGCTGTCAGCCTGCGCAGCCCCATCCCAGCTCTCTCTGCTCTGAACTGGCACTGTTCACAGGTGGATTGGTGACAAATTTGGGAGCAAAGAATCTGAAACAGCCACATAAATCACATTAATGCCCATTCAGATCCAATCAGTTGCCGGAACAGAATCCATTTAGCTGAGAAGACATTGAGGACTCTTTGCAGCCTGACTCATCCAAGAATCCCTGGGATGCCTCACAGCTGGGAAGATAGGACCACTCATGTGTGCTGCTCAGCCACAGAGCCCAGGAAGTGGCCCTGAGGGGAGATGGGGTCCATCGGATCTCAGGGGCCCCAGCCTTTCCTCCAGCCCTCACTGTCTTCCAAACAGTTGGACTTGGGCCAAAGAGGTCAGGAAGGACATGTACCCAGGGCAATGAGGGAGCCCCCTGTCAGGTCCAGGGTTCTACACTGAGCTGGGCCATGCCATGAGTTCTCAGAGACAGGCCAGTGGGCAGCCAAGTGCTGGTGTCTAGTGAGGAGACCGTCTGTACCACATCTGACCCTCACTGCCTGTCTGCTGGGAAAGCCAGGCATACAGCTACCCGGGCTGCCCACCCCCTCTGCCATGATGCCTTGCCCATTTGGGTGTTTCTTAGGCTGATAGAGCACCGGCTCTGTATGTTGCCCTATCCCCAACACCCACTTTAACCTCACTGGCCTGTATCCAGACCCTCCCCCTAGGTGAAATATTCTGGACTCCTTCCTGCGTGCTTCTGCAGCTCCGGAACCGCCCTGCAGCTGTTCTAGGCCCTTCTACACTTGCTGGGTGCTGAGGCTCTGCTACTTCTGACCATTTCAGTTCCCACACTCCTACCCCACACACCAGGCTGAAACCTTGCAAAATGTGCATGGCAATGGCTGTCTAATGAGCACCTGGATCAGATGGTCATGAGTTTGGGGGGTGGGTGGGATCTGCTGATAGAGGGATCCTGCAAGAGTGCTTTCCCAGATGGAAGGAAGGGCCTGTGAGGGGTGGGTCATATGGGGGGAGGTTCCAAGGATTGGGCCCATAAAAATTCCTACATGGGGTGGGTCTGCACAGGGTACTCCCTGAGACAAATCAGTTAGCATTTCAGCCAGGCACTCGCCACCTTCCTTAATCCCTGAGGACCTGGGGACAGGATGGGCACTTGGTTGGAGTGGCCCTGCTGGCAGGGGCCCTAACGGACCTGGTCAGTGCCTGGTCAGTGTGCCCACGGCTGTCTGCACTAACCGACCTGGTCAGTGTGCCCACGGCTGTCTGCACTAACCGACCTGGTCAGTGTGCCCACGGCTGTCTGCACTAACCGACCTGGTCAGTGTGCCCACGGCTGTCTGCACTAACCGACCTGGTCAGTGTGCCCACGGCTGTCTGCACTAAAGTCACAAAATTTAACTATCAACCTGAAAGCAGAGCCTTCACTTTTGCATCAAACAAAACAAACTGATAATTGGGAGTTGAGGCGAGAGGACTGGGAGCTCTAACCGGACACAATGAGCCCTGTCTTAAAACCCCAAACCCAAACCAAACCAAAACACAAAACTGACACTCTAAACAAGCGGACCAAGGTGGCAAAAGGTGGCCTGTGGACAGGCAGCACCACCATCCACCTCTTCATGGCCACGAGGATTCGGTGGACAGGCAACACCATTGTCCACCTTTTCATAGCCACGAGGATTTGTCCGGTGAATAACACTGCCTTGGATGGGAAAAAAATATGGCAGGCTTTATAGTAAATATGTATTAGAAATTTTAAAGGCATTCACTGGAATTAATTTATAATTTCCAAAGAAGCCAAGAGGGAAAAAAATATGGCAAAGGTTAAAACAACAAAAGAGCCCCACGGAAGCCCATCAGGAGCAGAGAGGGAAGAATAGGAGATGCGCCTAGACGCGTCAGCAGCCACAGCAAACTGCTGAATCTTGCTCACCATAATAGTTTATCAGATCAGATTAAAAATGTAAAAGCTGCTACACAGTAAATGAAGCCACAAGGCAGGTGGGCAACCAAAGACACAGACGGACCATTTAAATGACAGCCAAATGCTGGGCCAGTAGCGACAGGCTCATGGTTTAAGGAAAAAGACGGCATAAGGATGGGATCAGTAACTTCCACCCAAACATGCCGCAACTGACAGTAACAACAGCCAGGAACTCAGGAGATGGACAGCCTCCTCATGGAGGGTCAGGGACGCAGGAGATGCACAGCCTCCTCATGGAGGGTCAGGGACGCAGGAGATGCACAGCCTCCTCATGGAGGGTCAGGGACGCAGGAGATGGACAGCCTCCTCATGGAGGGTCAGGGACGCAGGAGATGGACAGCCTCCTCATGGAGGGTCAGGGACGCAGGAGATGGACAGCCTCCTCGCTGAGGGTCAGGGACTCAGGAGATGCACAGCCTCCTCATGGAGGGTCAGGGACTCAGGAGATGCACAGCCTCCTCACTGAGGGTCAGGGACTCAGGAGATGCACAGCCTCCTCGCTGAGGGTCAGGGACTCAGGAGATGCACAGCCTCCTCGCTGAGGGTCAGGGACTCAGGAGATGGACAGCCTCCTCGTGGAGGGTCAGGGACTCAGGAGATGCACAGCCTCCTCGCTGAGGGTCAGGGACTCAGGAGATGCACAGCCTCCTCGCTGAGGGTCAGGGACTCAGGAGATGGACAGCCTCCTCATGGAGGGTCAGGGACGCAGGAGATGCACAGCCCCCTCATGGAGGCTCAGGGACGCAGGAGATGCACAGCCTCCTCATGGAGGGTCAGGGACTCAGGAGATGCACAGCCTCCTCGCTGAGGGTCAGGGACTCAGGAGATGCACAGCCTCCTCGCTGGGGGTCAGGGACTCAGGAGATGCACAGCCTCCTCGCTGGGGGTCAGGGACTCAGGAGATGCACAGCCTCCTCGCTGGGGGTCAGGGACTCAGGAGATGCACAGCCTCCTCGCTGGGGGTCAGGGACTCAGGAGATGCACAGCCTCCTCGCTGGGGGTCAGGGACTCAGGAGATGCACAGTCTCCTCGCTGGGGGTCAGGGACTCAGGAGACGCACAGCCTCCTCGCTGGGGGTCAGGGACTCAGGAGACGCACAGCCTCCTCGCTGGGGGTCAGGGACTCAGGAGACGCACAGCCTCCTCGCTGGGGGTCAGGGACTCAGGAGACGCACAGCCTCCTCGCTGGGGGTCAGCGACTCAGGAGGTGCACAGCCTCCACACTGGGGGTCAGGGACTCAGGAGATGCACAGTCTCCTCGCTGAGGGTCAGGGACTCAGGAGATGCACAGCCTCCACACTGGGGGTCAGGGACTCAGGAGATGCACAGCCTCCTCGGTGGGGGTCCGGGACTCAGGAGACACACAGCCTCCTCACCGGGGGTCAGGGACTCAGGAGATGCACAGCCTCCTCGCTGGGGGTCAGGGACTCAGGAGATGCACAGCCTCCTCGCTGGGGGTCAGGGACACAGGAGATGCATAGCCTCCTCACTGAGGGTCAGGCCATGTACACGTTGGTACAAGCAGTTCTAGTTTTTAGGTTATCTCCAGTCCTAGAGAATGTATCCTCTCCAGGGCAGAGCAGTTTGTCTCAAAGTCTGGAATCCTGTGGACAGTGCTAAGAGTGGAAGTGTGCTCCAAAGTGGCTCACCTGGGAGGAGCCCGTCAGAGTGGCCTGCGGGGCTGGAGGTGGTGCAGCTGGTCCGAACACTGGCTCAGTTCACAGAATTTACATGGCGGCTCACAACTGTCTGTAACTCCAGTTCCAAGAAATCTGACACCCTCTTCTGGCCTCTGAGGACCCCCCACACACACCCATGAGCACACACACACACATGCACACACACATACACGCACGCACACATGCACACATGCCCGCATGCACACGCACACACACAAATATGAAAGAAAAGATCCAAAGTTGGAGCTGTCACAGGGCAGTGTGTGTGTGACACTCAAGTGACAGCTGGTGGAGCTGAGCCCTGAGACTCTCAGGGTTAGGTCTGGGTCTCCCAAGATTCCAAGGGACACATAGATGTCAGTCAGTAACCCCACTTCCCCTTTACCTGAGGCCCTGCCCAGGACATTTAGAAGGGCTTGACCAGCCATCCTAGATGCTGGCAGCCATGTTACCATCAATGCCTTGACTATTCCTGAAGTAAATATGTCTTGGAGTGACCTTAAGCCTGGTGTGTCTGTCCTTTATCTGGACCTCACACCTGCATAGATCCAACCATACATGCATCCTCTCTTTTCTAATACTCAGGAAACACAGCAGGTGCCACCTCAGCTTGAGACCCCAGAAAGAGCAGTGGGCAACTCAAGGAGGCAGCACAGGGCCAGTGGGACCAGCAGACCGGCAGCAAGAACTTGCGGCATGGGCAGCCGCTGTAAGACTGAGGTGGGGCTGAGATCTGAGCCGCCTGAGTGCAGGAGAACGCACAAGCTCCAGAGGGAGTTGTGAACATGTCGTCAACCTTTAGAATCAGAACCGGGCTCTCCACACCCCAGCCCTGCTGCCAAACCATGAGGTCTCAGAGGCCAGTTTCCAACCCTCCAAAGCCGTAGATACAGAGTCCTGCTCCCAAGCCCCGGCAAGCAGAGTGTTAGATTCTGAACTTTGTACATGTGCCACCTGGCATGTGACAAGCTGGAGCTCCCAGCCTGACTTGCTAAGATCCGGTCAGGTGGGGTCCAGAGGACCACATGGAGCCTCAGGCATTCAGCTCAGCCTTCTTTGCATATGAGTTTGCAGAAACAAAACCAAAAACAAAACCCAAACAACTTTGCTTTCAGCACCCAGCAGGGCAAGTCCGCCCTCACACATGGGTCAATACCACACCAGGGACCCTGTGTGGCTGTTCTAGGAGCAGGGGGTCCTGCAGCAGGAAATGTGTCTGTCAACAGTCCTCATGAAAGACTGATACAGGGCGAGAGGGACGGCTCAGGGGTTAGCACCAGCTGCTCTTGCTGAAGACCAGGGTTGGATTTCCAGCATCCACATGGCGGCTAGCAGCCATCTATAACTCCAGTTCCAGGGGATCCCACATCCTTTTCTGACCTTGGAGGGGACTGCACAACATTCACACAGGCTGGCAATATATTCATATGCATAAAAATAAAATAACTAAAATATTTTAAAAAGAAAGACTGATACAATCAGTTTAATGGTAAAAAAAAAAAAAACTTCAACAGAACCCAGGGCTTGTTCATGGAGCACTCGTGACCCTTCGAGCAGTCGTGGATTAGCTGCTGGGACCAGGATCCTCTGTGGATGGGCCCTGGAGTGATGAGGATGGGACGGAGGAGCCTCAAGTTTTTATTTAATTGGAAGCTTCAGTGACACTCTAAGAGGAGAAAGGAAAAACAATTATGAAGGAATAGATAGAACTATGGACAGTCCAGAAGAGAAACCAGGAAAGGACCCAGGCTGTCAGACGGAAGAACAGCCTAAGCCAGCCCCGCACTTCAGTAACCAATTAAAAGGGAAAGAGGACTCCGTCCTTCAGGATCCGACAAAGGCCATAGTGCCTGGGGCTAAATCTTCAGAAAGACACAGGCAGTTATCCCAGAGAAGAGTGTGAAAGGTGTGGGAGTCTCAAGTACTGCGGCTGAACGGTGTTGAGTTTACAAGGGTAGATTTAGCCAGATTCATCTATAAATTCTGAAATTTCAATACAAATCCTAGGGAAGTTTTTGTTCCCTAGTTCCTTTTATTTTGTTTTTGGCTTTTTGAGACAGGGCCTTGCTATGTAGACCTGACTGGCCTTCAACTTACAGCAATCCTCTTACCTCAGCCTTCCAAATGGCTTGGGCCAGGGCTGTTCTGAGGAAGCAAGTGCCTTGTCCTACCACATTTCCGGGAAGGAGAAGTTGTGGGGGGGAGGGATGAGGATGTAGTGGAGAGTGCCTTGGGGCAGAGCCGTGTGGAGGGAGAGGCAGGCAACTTGGGGGGGAGGTAGGCGGGGTGTGAGCGGCACTGTGGAGCTACTTATTCCATATGGGGCCTCCTTCACACCCACACACAGAAATAAACTTCAGTGAGAAGTTTTCTTGCTTCAACAAGAAAAGCAAAGCTTTGTAACTTGTAGAACATATGTGAAAATATGTTTAAGAGGCTGGGATAAGAAATGGTTTCTTTTTTAGAGAGTGTGACAGGGGACTAGGTGCTCTGCTTCCTTCTGTGGCTGTGATAAACACGCAGCCCAAAGTGACTTGGGAGGAAGGGGTTCACTTCCCAGCTCACAGTCAGTCACTGAGGGTGAGAGGAAGCATCTGATGCTGAGATAAAGGCCAAATCAGTCCAAATTAAAAGTAAACAAAGGCAGGCATTTATTCCAGGAAATGCACTTTTTTTTTTTTCTTTTTGGTATTTTCAAGACAGGGTCTCCCTGTAGTCCCAGCTGTCCTGGAACTTGCTCTGTAGACCAGGCTGGTCTCAAACTCACAAAGATCCACCTGCCTCTGCCTCCTGAGTGCTAGGATTAAAGGCGTGCGCCCGGCAGGAAATGCACTCTCTGGTGAACCAATGGCCCTTTGGGGTGAAAGACCAAGAGAAGGCTTGTGTCTGGGAGGGGCGAAGCCCTTTTATAGGTCAGAGGAGGGGAGATGGTGATGTGTTATAATCTGGCCAATTAGGCAAGGTCAGGGGCATGAAGGTGGGTCTCAGATATGCAGGTCTCATGGGAATTGTGATTTTCTCAGGCAAATGAGAGCTCCTGACTGGAAGATAAGGGAGGTCCTGTGGTCTACGCCCTCTCGGCTTCGGTCCTGAACCCTGACCTAACAGGGACAACAGGCACTCAAACTAGGACCCCGAAGGCAGGAACTATGGAGGATGGTTGCACCCCCCCCCCACTTTCTGCCTCATACTTCCTTACACAGCAGGACCACACCTGCTTGGGGATGACACTGGCCACTTAGACTGGACCCTCCTGCATCGATTAAGCAATCTGGCCAGTCCTTCACAGACTAGTCTGAAAACTGTTTTTTTCGGGGGCTAGAGAGATGGCTCAGCAGCTAAGAGCCAGTTTCCAGTCAAGGGAGAAAAGTCAATATAGAGGAGAAACTACATGTACCGTCTCCCTGAGGACCAAGCCCTCCCTATTTTGACTAGATTGCACCAGATCTTCCACACTGGGCCAGGTACACTCTATAAGTTTCTGGACCCCCTTCTCTATCACCCCAAACTTTTCCAAATCATCACTGATATTTCTCACTTTTGCTCTGTCTGTGCCTCTGTCTCTCCCCAAGGGGGGTGGGCAACCCCCTGCCTCCTTCAAGCCTCATCAGCACCGAGGCATCCTCCCAGGGGTTGACTGGCAGATTGACTTTACACACATGCCCCCTTGTAAGGGTGTCAGGTATCTCTTAGTTCTAGTTGACACCTTTTCCGGCTGGATAGAAGCTTTCCCTACTAAGAAGGAAACATCAGATGTTGTTGCTACTCACCTGATCCAGCATATTCTCCCATGTTTTGGCCTTCTCAGCCTCCAATCAGATAATGGTCCAGCTTTTGTCTCAAAAGTGACCCAGTCAGTCTCTCAGGCACTGGGCATCACTTGGAAGCTTCATGTACCTTATCACCCCCAATCATCAGGAAAGGTAGAGCGAGCCAACTTGTTCCTTAAGGGCCAACTAACCAAGCTGTCCCTGGAGCTCCATCAGTCATGGACCTCCCTCCTTCCCTTGGCCTTAACAAGGCTCAGAGCCATTCCCCGAGCACCTTCCTTTCTCAGTCCTTTTGAACTCATGTATGGCCGGCCCTACTTACTAAGTAATTTTCCACTACAGGATCCATCCCCCCTTCATGATTACCTGCCTCCCTTCTCTCTCCTAAGACAGCTCCTTAGGGAACACGCAGACCATCATCCCACAGGCTTCTAAGGATCCAGTACTCAGCATTCTACAACCTGGAGACTATGTCTTCCTCTGCTCTATTACCAAGAACACAACCGCTGGGGCAGCTCTACAACCCCACTGGCTTGTACCTTATCTGGTGATCCTGTTCACTCCTATGCAGCTAAACTCCTCGGAGTCCAGGGCTGGATACATCTCTCTAAACTAAAGCCTGCAAGGAGTCACAGCAAGTACTTGGCCACCTCAACTGGCCATATAAAACTTAAGATCCAAAGGATCCCATCCCTGCCCCCTACACAGGAATAGTCATATCATTATGTGGCGGCTAATTTTCTTTGCCTGTCTCCTGTCTGTAGCTGTCCCTCTGATTTTGGCTAGTACCAACCAAGAATCCTGTACTGCCCCTCCATGTGCCTACAGGTTTGAAGTCTGGGCACTTGATGATAGAAACCAGGAAAGCAGGCTTCTTAATTATTCAGAATGTCAGTTTTCCTCCTGCTCTTCTGTTTCACTCTCCTTTGACATGCTGGACCCCTGCAACTACCGATGCCCAGGAGCCAACTCAGGATATGAGAACTACTGCAAATTTCTCTGCTTTATTGGAGAACAGGACAGGGCTGATTGTAGAGATCTGGGGGGATGGGAGGGGTGTCCTCACTGGTCCTGCAAGTACCACTGGTCAGGACTTTCATGGGGCATAAAGCCCAAATGGCTTTTCTCAGAACCAGGAGAGAAAAATGTAACTTTTATTTATTTATTTTTTTTGGATTTGCAAATATAGTTTATTTTACAGAAATTCAACATTATAAACAGCAGGCACCTCCCACCTACCCCCCCCCCAAAAAAAAAAAACCCACCTCCTGGCCCAGGGATCGTGTAGCAGCTGCAGGCATCTTTTATGAAGCTCATTACTTCTATTCAGCCAGGGGCAGAATAAAGATTAAAAAGACCATCCAGAACTCTCATGCATTACAGGCTTTAAAAGCTCTAAACAATACTAAGCATCAGACCATTCAAAGTCTACAGTGCCTAAATTCCTCACTTCGATTCTCATGGGATGAAGTACTGTCCATTTCTACCTCACTCTTAAGGAATTACTCCACCATTAATGCCTCTGAATTTTTCTGTGCACCCCTGCAAAAGTCATTCCTCCTTCCTCTCCCAGTGTACAATGTTTCTAATCAAACCACTGCTGAATGTTCTCCAACTCCTCTCCTAGACACTCCTTTACCACCCTGCCCCCCATCTCAAACTAACTGAGTGTTGGGCAGCTCAGATTTCAAACTGCCCGGGCTCCTCATACAGGAATGTGACTGTCAGAGGCCGAACATCTCTGGGCCCAGGACTGGCATTTCTATGTTCCTCTGGAGTATACACCCGCCTTCTACTGACACCTCTGGCCCATGCCTTTCGATAGTACTGGTGCCTAGTCTCACTCTCTACACTTCAGGGGAGATCCAGGCAAATCTAGAAGCTCGAGAAACTTGGGTAAAGTCCTTAACTGATCACCATCCCAGGACCAAGAGGGCAGCCACGTTGGCAGTTTTAGTGGGCATCAGTCTGGTCTCTGCTGTCCCAGCCACTGGGTTAGCTGTGGGTAGCTTGGGACACACCCTTGTCACAGCTCAGCATTTTTCCCAGGAACTCCGGCAATTGAACACAGAACTCGTAATCGCTGTGGAGGCCACTGCTCAATCCATTCAAACCTTACAAAGACAGCTCTCCTCCTTAGCGGAAGTCACCCTTCAGAATAGGCGGGCCTTGGATTTGCTTACAGCTGAGAAAGGGGGAACCTGCCTTTTCCTAGGAGAAGAGTGTTGCTATTTTGTCAATGAGTCCGAAAAGGTGGAACAAAATGTCCAGCGTTTGCAGAAAGTAGTGCATGACCTGTCTCAGAGGACCGTTAATGGAGAGGGCCCCTCCAGTTGGGGTCCCTGGGCAGCAATCCTTCCCTGGCTAACACCTTTACTAGGCCCACTGATAGTGCTAATAACTCTGTGTACGGTGGCCCCATGCCTTTTATGATATTTCCAAAACCAAATCCAACACCTCATTCATAAAGATTTAACCAGCTTCTTCTCTCAGTTGCAGATGGAAAAGCTGCCGACCAACAACTGGCCACTGATGACCCAGATTGGGCACTGGACACCCAAGGTGGTCAAAGCTGAAAAATCATACTTTGATCTTCCAGCCTAGAATTCTTACCCCATGCTGTCCATGTTCAGCTCTGAAGCAGTTACAGAAGACAGACCTCCGCCCTTTTTCCTATAGAAACAAAAGGCTGGAATGTCAGGGTGTGAGCTCCAGAAGCCCATTGGAATGTAGAGATATCTAAGATCCCTGTTGCCCAAGAACTGTCTCTACCAGGCTAGCCTTTGGCTATGCTAGAACTGGCCACCACAGATTACTCAGGAATCTTCTGCCTCCCCTACGGAAGCCAGATTCCAGATTCCTGCAAAGCTTGCTACCCACCCCACTCTCACTGAATCCCACTCCCACCTTCTCCCTTAAATTCCCAAGCCAGATGCCATTCTGTGCTTGGCTCTATCTTTCCCCTGAGCCTAGCCCCGGCTACCCTGAATTAAACTTTGCTCCGAAGAACTTAGACCTTGTGGCCTTTCATTCCGGGGGGAGCGCGCTATAACCTTGCACTTCACAGACTAGTCTGAAAACCGTTTTTTTCGGGGGCTAGAGAGTTGGCTCAGCAGCTAAGAGCCAGTTTCCAGTCAAGGATGAAAAGTCAATATAGAGGAGAAACTACTCAACCTTCAAAGGGAGGAGGGAAACCCCATCAAGCAAGGGACATGCTTTTTTTTGTTTTATTTTTGAGACAGGGTCTCTCTTTAGTTCCAGTTGGCCTGGAGTTCGCTATGTAGACCAGGCTGGCCTTGAACTCACAGAACTGTCTGCCTCTACCTCCCGAGTGCTGGAATTAAAAGCGTGCACCACCACACCTGGCCTAAGATGGTTCTTAGCTACCATGTAGGTGCTGGGAATGGAACCTGGGTCCTCTGCAAGAGCAGTCAGTGCTCTCCAGCCCCAGGACACATTTTTTTTTTTTTTTGTCTTTTCGAGACAGGGTCTCCCTGTAGCCCCAGCTGACCTGGAACTCACTCTGTAGACCAGGCTGGCCTTGAACTCACAAAGATCCACGTGCCTCTGCCTCCCAAGTGCTAGGATTAAAGGCGTGCGCCACCATGCCCGGCTAGAACACACCTTCTTAATCCAAGATACAGACTGCTTATATCCAGAGCAGAAAGAAAAATGCATTTCTGAATAAAATAGGATTTATGGAGAACACTGACGAATCAGGGAGCTTGGTCAAAATGCAAAATCTGAAATAATACCTTAAAATAGGTAAAAGTCTTGTAAACAGGGACTGAAGAGATGGCCTAGCGGTTAAGAGCGCCAAATGCTCTTGCAGAGGACCCAGGTTCGATCCCCAGCACCTACATGGCAGCTGAGAACCGTCTGTAACTCCAATTCCAGGAGAACTCCAGTTCCAGGGGAATCCAACACCCTCTTCTGACCTCTGCGGCATTGCACGACACGGGTGCACAAACCTACATGTAGACAGTACATTAATACACATAAATAAATAAAATTTAGAGCCGGGCGTGGTGGCGCACGCCTTTAATCCCAGCACTTGGGAGGCAGAGGCAGGCAGATTTTTGTGAGTTCAAGGCCAACCTGGTCTACAGAGTGAGTTCCAGGACACCTGGGACTACAGGGAGACCCTGTCTTGAAAAGACCAAAAAAAAAATAAAAAAATAAAAAAATAAAAGAAAATAAAACATGAAAGCTGGTTCTCCAGAGAAATATGATACTGGCAATTCCCAGGGGGTTGCAATAAAAAAATCTTAGGTTCTTTTTTGAGGGGAGATCAGATGACCATCATCCACACTCGACCCAAAGTGTCTTGACCCCCCAACTGAGTTCACGTCATCGTGTTTTTTTTTGTTTGTTTTTTTTTTGGTCTTTTCAAGACAGGGTCTCCCTGTAGTCCCAGCTGTCCTGGAACTCACTCTGTAGACCAGGCTGGCTTTGAACTCACAAAGATCCGCCTGCCTCTGCCTCCCTAGTGCTAGGATTAAAGGCGTGCGCCACCACGCCCGGCTTACATTTTTTTTTTCTACCACTTGGACACTCTCTCCCTCTCTCTCCCAAAGGAGAGAAGAACGATCATCAATGGCAGTGGCAGCTGCAGCGAAACATCAAGAGCCGGCTTCACACTCAGGAGAGAACGCTACGTCTCCTCCTCGTGGTTTCTGGTACTCTACACAGTCAGAGAAACTTCTCCAGTAACATACTACAGAAATGATCCCTGAAAATATAGTCTTAGATTTATTACTTTTTGAGATGCTCTTCATTTATACTTTATACTGTATTTTTCTAAGTATTAGTGAGGTTTAGTTTTGTTTTTGTTTTTGTTTTTTTTAAAGATCTAGTTTGCTGCTGGGGGTGCTAATACATGACTTTAGTCCCAGTACTCAGGAGGCAAAGGCAGGCAGATCTCTGTGAGTTCAAGGCCAGCCTAGTCTACATAGTGAGTTTCAGGCCAGCCAGGGCTATAGGGAGACCCTGCATCAAAAACGACAAAAAATAAATAAAGATCTATTTTTACTTAAAAAAAAAAAAAAGATTGGGCTGGAGAGATGGCCTAGAGGTTAAGAGCGCCGACCGCTCTTACAGAGGACCCGGGTTCGATCCCCAGCACCCACATGGCGGCCAAGAACCGTCTGAAACTCCAATTCCAGGAGAACTCCAGTTCCAGGGGAATCTGACACCCTCTTCTGATCTCCGAGGCATTGCACGACACGGGTGCACAGACCTGCATGCAGACAGTACATTGATACACATACAGAAATAATAAAAAAAAAAGATTGACAGCCTCTGTAGGACATGGACATCTGTCCCTTGGGATTCTGGGAAAACAGACCTGGCCTTGAACTCAATGCTCCTGCCTCTACCCCACAAGTGCTGGGATTACAGGCATGTATCATGCCTGCTTGGTTTATGCTAGCCTGTGCTGATGAAACCCAGGGGTCTGTGCACACTGTGCACACACTCTATGAGCTGAGCCACCTTCCCAGCCCTCTTCTATGGGACTTTTGTCTGGATGAATGCAACAACGCTTTGTTTTTTGGTCTTTTTGAGACAGGGTCTCCCTGTAGGCCCAGCTGTCCTGGAACTACCTAATAGACCAGGCTGGCCTTGAACTCACAGAGCTCCACCTGCCTCTGCCTCTTAAGTGCTGGGACTAAAGGTGTGCACCACCACACCCAGCTTACAGTGCTCTTTTTATCACATGTTCAGAAGCAATCCTCTAAGTTTACCGTAAGATAAATCAGATTCATATTTGTTGCTTGTCACTGCCTGGAAAGTGGGCCAGGTCACTGGTCTCTTGGTAACTGCCTCTCAGTGTTCTGCCCACTATGTGCTGAGAGGCAAGGGGAGGCCCGGAGGGGGAAGGCAGGAATTCAGGATGAGCCCTAGACAGATCAAAGAAAGGATGACTCGGAAGCAAATTCCAAGAGAGAGAACAACTCATTTATTAGCAGGAGTTAGGGGTCTTATACACTGACATTTAGTAGGTTTCTGGGGCAAAGGGGTGCATGGGAAATCCACACTGTCCTGTGTGTTTATGTGAGTCATCAGTGGCTCCAGTTAGTTCGAAAAACCAAGATGCACTCTTTAGATATTGCAGGAATGTGACATCCTTTGCTCAAATCCTCAAAGCAGGACTGCAGGGCTGCAGGGCTGGCTCCTCAGTTAGGGAGTGGGTTCACTTGACCCCTGGCCTTTGCAGGTAGTTGGGGCAAAAAGCCCCCCCTAATGCTCCACCCAAACGGAATATCAGACCCCACAGTTGCATGCATATATATATATTTTGGTCTTTTCAAGACAGGGTTTCCCTGTAGCCCCAGCTGTCCTGGAACTCACTCTGTAAACCAGGCTGGCCTTGAACTCACAAAGATCAACCTGCCTCTGCCTCCCAAGTGCTGGGATTAAAGGGCTGCACCACCATGCCCAGGTAATTTCATTCTTAAGTGCACATTTACTATTTTCACTTTTTTTTTTATGTGTATGAGTGTACTGTCTGCATGTAGGTTGGTGCAACCATGTCGTGCAATGCTGCAGAGGTCAGAAGAGGGCATTGGATTCTTCTGGAACTGGAGTTAAAGACGGTTCTTAGCCACCTTGTGGGTGCTGGGGATCGAACCCAGGTCCTCTGCAAGAGCAGTCAGTGCTCTTAACCGCTGAGCCATTTCTCCAGCCCCTGTTTTCACTTCTTAGATAGCATATGTCCCCTACTTCCTCCTGGAGGGCACAGATCCACTCTCTGTTGACAAGCCTGTCACAGTCTGTGAGCCCTCCTTTCAAGAAGCACCCATCCTTCTCCAGTCAGGTGCAGCAGACCTCAAGGATGCTCCACCCACAGAGCCAGCTGGGCCTCTGTGTCACTAACTGAGTTTCACTTCTTGATGTAGCAGATTTATCATAAGCTTCCCATTCAATAAATGTGAGTGTGGACATGTGGGTTGACCATTCTTTCCCTCTGTCCTCCCTCACTGTTTAGAATATCTTTTTTTTTTTAAATATCCCCAAAGCAGCATTTATTTACACTTTTAATTCCAAAACATTTATTTTAGTAAGTCTGACATTTCATTATCACCCATCTTGATTGACATAGGTTGACACACATGATGCTGTCAGGATACAAAAAAACAATAGCTGGGGCTGGAGAGATGGCTCAGCAGTTAAGAGCACTGAGTGCTCTTGCAGAGGACCCGGGTTCAATTCCCAGCATCCACATGGCAGCTAAGAACCTTCTTTAACTCCAGTTCCAGGGCAATCCGATGCCCTCTTCTGATCTCTGCGGCATTAAAAAAAAAATAGCCAAAGAGTTACAAAAAAATAAATCCACGATTCTTAATCACAACCAAAAAAAGGTTACACATATCAAAACTTTACATGCATTGCGCTGAAAAGAAGGTCTGTGCACATTATAATTTAAAGAGGCAAAACAAGGTGCTACTGAAACCTTGCACTGAACAGTCTATCACAGCTGACGGGAAGGAGCAAGCTGTATCTGTGTCAGTTTCCCATTAGCTGAAGAAAGAAGGGGCAGGGTTGGATTCATTTTTTGCATGCACAAGATGGACTGCTTAACAAAACACTATCAGCTTGTTTGAAATATCAGCCATAGCCTATGTTGGCTAACTCTCCTTTCTAAACTCTTCAATTTCTGTTGCCTAAATTTGCCACAGATCAACAGGCACAGTTAAATGTCTCTTTCAGAACACACTTCTCTGCACAATTCAAAAAGGGAGATCCTGTGGGCTCAAAGCAACCATCAGTCCAGCAATGCCCTTGAAGGTTTACCTGAAACTGCTTCCCAAGGGACAGGAGCAGATCTGGGTAGCTGTGCTGCCAATACAGAGAGGTTTAGCACTAGATATAGTGACTGGCAAAGAAGAATCAGTGATGATGGGGTGGTGGGTGAAAGGGGGAGCCAGGGACCTGGTGGATCTTCAGTTGCCTTCTCCTGCTTCTTCATCCTGCTAGTCGCTTGTCCAGAGGATGAGGTTGTCTCACAGCAACTGCATAATGAGGTAGACCTTATAGGAACCCTCGTTTAATATGTCCAGCTCAGCTATGGCATCATCAAGGGCTTGTTTGGCTAAGAGGCAGGCCTGCTCTGGTGCATTCTGGATCTCATAGAAGACAGAGAAGTTGAGGGCCAGGCCCAGCTGGATGGGGTGTTAGCTGCATGTGCTCTTTGCCAATTTCAAAGGCTTCCTTGTATGCTGCCTATGAAGCTTCAACCACACTGTTTTCCTTCTCCCCAGAAGCCACCTCTGCCAAGGTGGAGTCATCTCCTTTCATTTTCAGGTAAAACACCTTGTTCTCGTACTGGAAATCAAGTTCATTGAGGAACTTGTCAAGCAGCACCCAAACATCGTTGCAAACCGTCTCCAGCTCTTTCTCTTTCTCAATCTTCTCCTGATAAGCTTTAACTTTCTCCAACTTCTTTTCATTTGCATCAGCCATGGTTTTTTTTTTTTTTTTTTTTTTTGCTCAATGCTACAATGACTCTCCATGAAGATTGCCGGGCACCAACTACATTCTTGGCCACAGAGAGGAGATTTAGGTTTTAAGAGTTCTGCCTGGGTGGATCTTTGTGAGTTCAAAGCCAGCCTGGTCTACAGAGTGAGTTCCAGGACAGCTGGGGCTACAGGAGACCTGTCTCAAAAAAAAAAAAAAAAACAAAAAAAAAATTAAAAAACCCAACAAACAACAAACGGGGTGTTTGAATAGTGTCCCCCTATAAGCTGTAGTATCAGACATTTGTCTCCTCAGTTTGGTGGCCTGTTTTGGAGGTCTTGAAGGTGTGGCCGTGCTGGGGAAGTGCGTTGTTGGGGGCAGGCTTAGTGGTTTTAACACGCTCGTGGTCTATAGTTGCTCTGCTTCCATGCTCTATGCGAGATGTGACCCTCAGCTTCCTGCTGCCAGCCATGCCTCCTGCACAATGCTTGCTGGAACCTGGAACGTCATTGTAAGCTCAAATAAACTCTTCCTTTTATAAGTTCCTTGGTTATGGTGGTTTTAAACACGGCAACAGAAAAGTGACTGATACACAAATAAAAAACAACAAAAACAAAAACAACACAGACAGGGGCATCCAACGTTCTTGAAAGCCCCCACTGCCCATTCTGTGAGGACCTGGTCACACTGCAGACCTGGCACACTGGCAGTGGCCAGATTGGCCACCCTTGGGCTTCATATAATGACTGGTTCAACGCGTGCCTCGGATGCCGCAACTGTCTCAAGTGACAGATCACCAAAGGGCTTCACAGCCTGTATTTCCCGTGAGACCCTGTCCCACCCCCACTGCCACGCTTCATTATGAAGGTGAACTGGGATAATTTGATATCGACCTATTCGCTGAGCTAAAATGAGTGCGTGGTGGATGTTAGCAAGGACCGTCAGCACCTTCCTGAGGGCAGGTGCAGTGGCTCTGACTTCCGACTTCCTCCCTCAGGGGCCAGCGTTGAGGGCCTAGATCCCAGGTAACAGGGAAACAAGTCTTCTCTGGCTCTGGTAAATTCAAGGGCTGCTGACACCCACCAGCCCAGTGCCCACAGGACCATCATGAGGATGACAGTGGATGCCTTCCACCTGGCAGAGATGCTGTTTAGAAGGCAGCCAAGCTGCAGTGGCCTTGCGGCACACACAGAGTGGTGGGGCACCTACATGGAGGACTAAGGGAGTCTGGGTCTGGGCCTGGTGGACATTCTGCTCTGAAAAGGAGGTTCCAATGCTGCCCCTCAGGGATGGCACTGAAGGTAGCCAGAGAAGTGGGGTGAGGACCTGAGCTCTGTAGCTATCTGCGGCCAGGCCTGAGTGACACTGACCTCACCATGACCACGCAGACTGGGCAAGCAGCTCAGGCTCCCAGTGTGTTGGCCTCAACACAGAAGGGAGGTGTGAAGAGCTACTGTGAGGAGGTGGTGGGGTGGCTGGTGAGTTGCCTCCTCCCCCATTTCTGAGGCTATTTTGCACCATTCTCTTGGGGCTGGGGACTCAGTCACTGTTACTGAATGAGACCAGTAGCAATTGTGTTGCTTCCTTGACCAAGATGGCCCAATGTGGGGTGCTGTCCCCATGGGGGCAGCACAGGGTCGCTTCCACAGGCTGCAATGTGGGGTGCTGTCCCCATGGGGGCAGCACAGGGTCGCTTCCACAGGCTGCAATGTGGGGTGCTGTCCCCATGGGGGCAGCACAGGGTCAATTCCACAGGCTGCAATGTGGGGTGCTGTCCCCATGGGGGCAGCACAGGGTCTTCCACAGGCTGCAATGTGGGGTGCTGTCCCCATGGGGGCAGCACAGGGTTGCTTCTACAGACTGTAATGGAGTTCACTGGGAATCTTGCCACCAACCTGAGAAGCATAGCCACCACCACAGGCTGGTCTCTGGTCAGCCCCGACCTCCAGCAGCTCCTCAAGTACCGTGGTATCTGGCTGAGGCCGGAGCAGCTTCCTTTCAATAATTTGCAGCCCTGTCTGTCTCAAGAGCCCTACCAGGCCTGGTGGGGTCCCTGTGACATGGAGGCCCTGCTCCTCCTTCTTGCCCTTGGCCCTCTATGTCTGCAAATTGCTGAGGGCCAAACATGGGTACAAAGACAGAGCCATCAGAAGCCCTAGAAAGGCTGGATAGAGGCATGGCAGGCACTAGAACTTCCAGGTAAGTGGGAACTTTCTGGAAGCCACAGAGTGTTACCTAGTTAACTTAGCAAATATACCTGTGTCTCTAGAGACCAGATATGGAAAAGGGCACTAACCAGCCTTCAGCAGGAGAAGTCAACCTGCTCCCCCAGGACTGCCCTGTGCAGTCCTGTGGGTGAAAGGCCGGACTCTGGGCCTTGGTAACAGGAGAACCACTCCACTGTGAGCTGGGAGGACAAGAGTCTAGGACTGCAGTGCTAGAGCTGACAGCAAAGCGCGCAGGGCGTGGCAGTTGCTCCGCAGCATCTGATAAGTACCAAGTCTTTAGGAACCTGAAACTTCAGAATTCAAAAGATATAATACTAAAACCAATGGACTGAATTTACTCTTCAACATCACACTTTCCCCCCTGGGAGATGTTTCCTGTAAATCAGACTGGCCTCTGAGGGACTTCTCTGAAAGGTACCACAAATGATTCCTGGAGTCCAAGTCAGAGAGACAGCACATACTGTAAGGCTAGTCCACTCACGTGTCCACTTTCAGCTTCACAGGGTGGGTGGTGGCCTGGTGTCCTCTTCTTTGCATGCTGTCCACCTCAAAGGAAGGACTGCCTGCCGCGAGGCTGCAGCCTAGTGAGTGGCAGGCCCGAGTCTGTCCCCACTAAAGCAACATGAATGTTTCTGGTGGGCCAAGGCTAGGCACCTGGGCTACACTGCCTTTTGCACAGGCCATAGCCAGAGGTAGGACCTTCCTGAAGCCACCAAGAGCTCTGCTTCTCATGAGGCTGAGTGCACATGGCAGTGCTATCCGTAATCCCAGCTGCTGCACACCTAAAGTCGTGGTGGCTGGAGGATGGAGGTTAGGGAGACTCCGAGCCGTAATTATGGAAGCAGAGCAGGATTTTGGAAGGTGACAAAAAGACACAGTACAGAGAAAGCTCTCTAGAAAGGCCCTGAGCTGAGGGGGGCAGAGCCAAAGAAGAGAAGCTGCAGAGCCACATGGGGACGGCCTTGGGTGGTCTCGAGGATTTCAGATGCTCTACCGTGCGCACGGCAGACTACTTGCAGGGTAAAGTGACTGCTTCAGCAGGAGCCTGGTGTGGGCAGCTGTTCGGCATCCTGCATGGCCTAGCTATGAAGACTGCAGGAGATATGGACGTAGACCTGTGACTTGCAGGTCATGGCCAGCATTTGTCTTCCATCTTTATTCAGCTCTTCTCTCAGGTGCTATTCCTGACTCTCTGGGACCTTCTTTGAGCTGAGCCAGGAACTAGGGCACAGGGGGGTGGCCATGCCCTGGACACAGCCACATCCATACTGTGCTTGAGGCTGGCATATAGTAGTGATCACAAGGACATGGCCAGTGGCTGGGGTCACTTAGGCTTGGACACCAGCCTCAGCCTGGGGTGGCGCAAGCCTCAGTCTGATTTCATCCAAGTGTTCCTGATTCTTGTTAACCTGATTTAGGGGTTCCATCTGGGAGTTTCAGGTCCTGCTGTAGGGCCCACAGCACATGACCATCAGGGATGTCTGTGCTCCTTCAGGACCAGCCTTGCTGACTCAGATCATGAAGAGTAGAACTGTCTGACCAGGTCCTTCTTATTCACCTTGCCCATCTGGTTCCGTGGGATCTCCTCTACCAGCAGGAGCTCGGAGGGCACGGCGTAGGGTGCCAGGACATCTCTGCAGAGACAAACGCAGCCTGAGATATACTGGCCTCACCCCTGGGGACTATCGGCACCTGAAACACCCAGCAGCCACTGTGCAACCACATCCTGCCTCTGCCAAGAACTCAGAGTGCCCACTGTCCAGCAGAGCTCTGGGGCACAAAGTGGGAGTTACCAGCTGCAAGTAGCTTCCATGAAGCATGGGCGGGGCACCAGGTAAGGATGATGACCTGGGCCTCAAGGCGCTGGGAAGCAGCCACCAGAGTTCCCTTGCAAGTGTCCTGTTCATGAGTCACCAGGAGGCCCAGGAACTGGGGATAACCCATGCTAAGGCATAGGTGGTTCTGGGAGTTGAATGGGACTTCCTCCTCAGGTGTCCCAAGCCCAGGAGAGACCTGTGGCCGGCAGCTACTCACTGAGGTGCCAGCAGTTCTTTCATGCTGTCATGGGTTCCTTAGGGCTGACTGTGTCTTGGCTGTGGCCATCATCTCCCAGCCCCAGCTGTGACCACCTTCCTTCCCAATCTCAGAGTCTTCTCATACCCACCATGAACTGAACACCAACACAAAGCCTGAGGTGCTGGAAGGAGGTGGCAGTGGAGACAGGGATGATGCACTGTGTACATCATCTGTGTCCACTGTGTCCTTTGTCCACAGCCTGAGGAATTCAGGCCAGTGTGGGAGCCCTATCCAGCGACCGCTGCAGCTATAGGCACAGAACGCCCGGATGCTTTTCAACAAAGTAACTGTTTAATCAAAGCAGCAAGCGGCCAACCAGACTGTTGCCTCTGCTAAGCTGTAGAGGTCTGACTATGATTTTGCAAATCCAGGGGAGTGGGTAATTGCCCAGCTGTGCTGTCCTGATGAACAAGGATTCCTACTGTTTGTGAAGTCGTGTGGGACAAGTCAAAAATATTCTTACTCTAAAAAGGCCCTTCCTGTCCCAGGTCTGCACTTCATGGGGAGCGGTCATGGCTAGGGGACTAGGATGGACAGCATCATCCAAGGACCACACCACTGATCTTCCCTCTCCACTTTCGAGAGGAATGATACCAAGACCCAGAATGGTTCACCCTGGCTTCCCAGACTCCAGGGCAAGGTCCCTCCCACCCCAGAACCCAAGCCAGTCCCCTTCTATGTCCCACGCTTTGCCCTGACCCCTCAGCCTACCTGGCCCACTCCTTGAGATCCCTGTGGGACAGTGAGTGTCCTTCCCGAAGGGCCACCACGGCTGTGACCCGCTGGCCCCAGGTCTCATCTGGAACTCCAATAACAGCCACATCTGAAGACAGAAGAACACGGTGGGAAGGTCCCAATGACCAGAGCCGAAGTAGAGCTGGATGTGCAGGTGCCACAGGGAGTCCCAGAACCGAGCCCCGGGAATAGCCTTCATGGGAGTGCGGTGAACTGGACACTGTCTCTGGGGCTCAGCCTGGCTTGCTTGTTTGAGCAGTGTCTGCAGGGTAGAGGTATATCCTAGCTAGGCCTAAGGCCACTTGAGTGTAGTGGGGATTGTCTCAGGACCCCGTGTACTGGCCAGGGTGGGAGCGTTTCATAGGGTCCCTACTGGCAGACAGAAGAGGGCCCCTGAGAGTCTAATAGAAAATGTGGCATTGTGTCCTGAGAGCCCCATCTACTCACCCATGATGCTGGGATGGGCCAACAGGTGCCGCTCAATCTCCAGAGCACTGACTTTATAGCCCCCAGTCTTGATGATGTCCACTGATGTGCGGCCTCGGATCCAGTACCTGCCGTCTTTGAACACGGCAGTGTCCCCTACAAGAAAGGGGCTCTGTGATAGCCCTGGGTAGCCTTGGAGCATTTGGTTACCACAAGGTGACCTTGAGGATCCTGGTGGTTGCCATGAAGACTCCCCAGGGGCCATGTGCCCGTGTCTGGCTCTCAGCCCATTCTGTGGCCCAACACCTGTGTCATTTCCACCCCGGTGGTGCTGATGCCACCCCGCCAGAAGCAGTGGGACGGGCCCCCGAGCCACGTGCCAGAGCCGGCTGCCCACCGAGGGCTGTAAACACCTGAGTTGCAGGCCATGTTTGTAGAGCAATCAACCAGTGTGTGGGCGTTGTTCTTTTTTTTTTAAATTTATTTTTTTTTTAATTATTTTTTTTTTTTTGGTATTCTTTGAGACGGGTCTCCCTTTAGTCCCAGCTGCCTGGAGCCACTCTATAGACAGGCGGGCCCTTGAACTCACCAAAGATCCACCTGTCTTCTGGCCCTCCCAGAGTGGCAGGCAAAGTGTGCGCCACCACCTGCATATAAATTTTATTTATTTTGGTTGTGTGTATGAGTGCACTGATCTGCATGCAGGTCTGTGCACCCGTGTCATGCAATGCTGGGAGGTCAGAAGAGGGTTGGTTGATTCCCTGGAACGGGGTTCTCTGAATTAGGAGTACAGACGGTTCTTACGTGTCAATTGGTGTGCTGGGGATCGAAACCGGGTCCTCTGCAAAGCAGTCGGCGCCTCTTAAACCACTAGGGCATCTCTCGCAGCCCATGTTGGCATTTCAAAGATAGTAGCAAGCACAGTCTGGTGGCTTTGACCCTGACTCGGGATGAGTTATGTCAGGAAGACACAGGGGTAGCCCTGACATTATCCTTGGTTAGCCTCACAGACACCACAGAAAGCTGTGCTGCAGTGTCCCTCTCCTAGCCAACCTGGGTAGTCAAGTTATCCATAACCTTCTGCTATCCCACCGTGGGTAGAGCTTTGGGGGGGTGGTCACTGTCAGCCCTTTCACCCACAAGGGGATGTCCCCTGCCCTTCTGTACATCCCCAAACAGCTACGGCCACTTTCTCCCTAAGCCAAGACCCTATTTCACTTGTTCCTTCCCCACGGGACCCTGTGAACTTGTTATGCTCCACAGAAACATCAGTAGTAGGAGTGGGGGGCTAGCCCAGAACAGGACTCCTGCGTAGGTACACATGTGGACGCACATGTCCAGCACACACATTTGAATGTGTGGAGGCTGCAATGGTTGGCAGCAGCCTCCAGCAGCAGCACTTGCCTCCTGCCTGTTCACACGCTCTCTATACTCCCTGTGGGACTATTAGCTGGAATAAATTCTACATATTATATAATACATCAAGCTGTCCAATGTGGGAGCGCATCCATCACCTCACTACTCCCTGGACCCGCAGCTGCAGGGCGCGCTCCGTCTATTTACGAGATGGCATGGGGTGCCAGGGTGAGCGTCTGGCTTATTTATGTTAGAAGGGACTGGTCCCTGGAGAAGGGGTGCTGCTGGGCAGTTCTCTGTCTATCGCAACGTGGCGTTTGCGTGTGATGGCTGTGAGAGGCTATGGGTGGCTCAGGCTAGAACTAGGTAAGCCTTGAAGGTACTGGCTTGAAGGGAAAGACACGGTTGGGGGCTGTCGGCGGCATCTGAGGTCACTCCTGTTCTGCTGTCGTTCTGGGTCCGTTGTGTCCCCCTGACAACCTCTCTTCCATCTGGCCCTCCTACCTAGGGCCCTCAGGCTGCTCCCTGCGGTGGGTGGAGCCCAGCCCTGAGGGCCCTGCAGGGCTCACTGATGCCGCTCCCCATGGGCCGCAGAAGCCGCCCTGCCTTGGACATGGCTGCCCTGCTTGGACATGGCTGGCCCTGCTTGGTCCTTGCGCACCTACGTAGCACCACATCCTCTCTTGTGCAGTTCCTAAGCATGGTGGCCTGTGTCTGTTACAATCTGACCTAGGAGAGCACTTGGATAAAGAATTCTTCATGTGTGGTCCTACGTGGGTTTACCACAGTGCTTATGAGAGAGACTGAGCAACTACTGTGGACAGCACTCTGTCCAGGACATCTGACACCCACTGCCTTATCATGGACTGGCTCTCTCTTGATTCAGGACTGATATTTGAGGCAGTCAGAGCAAATGCTTCCAGGTAGGAGTACTGTGCTTCAGAGGCAAGGGCACATGGTCTGGTTATTTGTTGAAGATGCTGGAAGGCTGAGAACAGAAACAACAGGCAGCAGGCAGCTTCACAGGACACTGGGGTGCCCCAAGACTGCTGCGTCCTAGGACCGACGAGGTGTCGAGGCTCTGGTATCTGGGAAGGCTATGCTTCTTGCGTTGGTGACAAGAGTCTGCAACGCAGGGCAGGCTTTGGGGCTGCTCTGACCATGCAGATGGTGGGTGCCAGGTCTGCCTATGCCGAGCTATTGCGGCCTTGCGGCTAGAAGGCACCTGTGCCGGCAGTGTTGCTGGAAGGAAGGAGTTAAAAATTGAGCCTTGGGCCAACCTGGTCTATATATGAGTTCAGGCCCAGTTAGAGTCTTTAGGGAGACCCTGCCTCAAAAGACCAACAACAACAATAGAAAAGAATGAGCCTTGGTTTAGATTGATCTTCAGGGCTGGGAAGATGTGCTCACAGTGGTAGAAATGACTAGCTTTTGCAAAGGAACCCAGGTTTGAATTCCCAGCTCCACATGGCAGATAAGAACTGGTTTTTTTTTTTTTTTTTTTTTGCACACCTTTAATCCTAGTTTTTGGGAAGCAGAGGCAGGCCGCTCTGTGAGTTAAGGCCGCCCTGGTCTACATAATGAGTCACAAGCTACCTGGGACTATAGGGAGACACTATCTCAAAAAGACCAAAAACGCCAGGCCTGGGGCGCACTCCTGTAATCCTAGCACTTGGAGGCAGATGCAGGTGACCTTCCTTGTGAATTAAGGCCAGCCCCTGGTCTACAAAGTGAGTTAATCTAGGACAGCTGGGGTACTACAGGGAGACCCGTCCTAAAAAGACCAAAAAAAAATACCAAGAAACAAAACAAAACAAAACACATCTTAAACCTCCTTGATTGGCTCTTACACCTGAGCCTGTGAGGCGTCACCTCAGGATCTGCCCACGGAAACCACATTATGTAGAACCCTGTGGGCCACACCTGGGGCTTCGTCTGCTTGAGGCCATGCGGTACACAGTTCACAACTTCCTATAGTCTGAAAGACCTGATACACTAGCATGCTCTTAGGGCTCTGATAATGCTGACCGAGATATCCAAGCCACTAGGGTGTACTTTGCCTTGGAGATACACTCTGAACCCCCACAGCTGGTGTCTAGCCCCAGGCGATAGGCAGGATGGGAAAGTGCGGGGCTTTTGCAATGCTCCAGCCAGGTGCCAGCACTGAGCGCTGCCAGTCCAGGCCTCCATCTCTTTCTGGATGATTTGATTCTACCTAATGAATAGCTGTGCTCACTGCCAGGTCTGACGCAGAGCAGGAAAACTCGTTCTCCCATCTCTCCCATCAGAACCCCCACCAGAGCAGGGTCCATGGCTCTGGGGCTCTGGCCACTGTCTCAGTGGAGGCTGCTCTCTCCAGACCGCTTTGTGTCCTTGGCCTCTGGGGACTGAGGGGCCCAGAAGCCCAGGCTGGTGCAGTCAATATCCTTAGGAAAGCATGATTCTGGAATTTGCAGAGTGTGTGGGAGATGAGGTGTCTAGGATGATCCTCTTCACTGACCGTGATGGTGACAGGTACCTTGCTTTTTCTTCCTACTGCCAGCAGGGCAAAAACCACCCTGATGTGTCCTGGGGCCTCACAAAGTTCGGTCCTAGATATCTCCAAGGTCTGATGAAAGGTGGACACTACTTAGGTTAACTTCCATAGGTAGAAGAGTAGAATGGCGTTGTCCCTGGAAAGCGTGGTACTGCTCACAATATCCTCAGCCAAGAGGGCAGAGTCATCATAGGTGCCCACACCCTTTTTAGGCCATCAGGTTTTGGGGTGAGGGGCCCATCAGAATTAGGCTATTCCTGGTGTGGCCTTGACAGAGGGAGGCTAGGCAGACTGGCACGGGGCAAAAGCCCTTTTTCCATGACTGAAGCCAGCTCTGTCAGGCTGCCTTAGTAGAGGGGCTGTCCCTAACCCAGGAAGCTGTGAGCTTGGCTAATTTTGGCCAAGCCACTGGGCTCTGCGTCCTACTGCTGGCCTTGGGAAAGGCTTCCTGTTGCTCCAGAAGAGAGCCTAGAGACCAGCAGCCAGGATTTCCCAGAGCAGTCACCCTACCTGCTCATGGATGGATCTCCTTCCTTCTTCCCAGAACTTACATGCGACCCTCTGCCCCGCGTCCCTCTCTCTCACCTCCCCTGGCTAGTGCATTTCAGTAGTCCTCTGCCCGGCATATTCTCTCTCGCGCTCTCTCTCTCCTCTCGTCCTCTCTCTCTCCTCTCCCTCCTCCCTCTCCCTCTCCCTCTCCCTCTCCCTCCTCTCCCTCTCCCTCTCCCTCTCCATCTCCCTCTCCCTCTCCCTACCTCCCTCTCCCGCTCCCCCCTACTCCCTCTCCCTCTCCCTCTCCCTCTCCCTCCCCTCTCCCTCTCCCTCTCCCCTCTCCCTTCTCCCTCGCCCTCGCCCTCTCCCTCTAACTCTCCCTCTCCCTCTCCCTCTCCATCTCCCATCTCTCTCTCTCCGCTCTCTCGCTCGCCCCCTTTCACTGGCTTTGTGCGTCCTCAGGAGTCCCGTGGATATCAGTCTCAGGCACCCTAATTTCACCTAATTTGTGACTTCAGGTTTTCTCATGAGCTGCCTCTGACCTTTGAGCTGCCTCTGACCTTCCTAATTGTCCTGGCCTATTCAGTTCAACCATGGGCCAAAGTAATCACAGACAGAGGCCAAGCTGAGAGGGTGAGGCTCCAGGCCTTAGAGCACCAGGCTGTCTGGTGGGGGGAAGGGGGATTAAAGTTAAGTAACTTCTACGTTTTATAACAACATATTTGTCAGATGCACTGATCTGGATTCAGCCTCCTTGGCCTGGCCTGACATGTGCATTGAGGGAATTCTGTTCTGACAGAAACGACACGGCAATCAATACAATCCTATTTCATGGATTCATCCACTGCTTTCAAACCCAGTGCTAGTTCATGTCTGTGTCTTAAACTGTAATTGAAACAAATCTCTGTGGTCCTGCAGATTCCGATTAGCTGGATGTATGGATAGAATAGGTGCCTTCCCTGAGGGGCCTTGCCTGGGAAACTCCAAGCTGCTGCCTACAGTCAGAATGCACTGCTGGCCAGCAATTCTCCTGACCCTGCAAACTATAGCACAGTATCCACTCTGCTGAGGGCTAGGTGAGTTGGCTTGGGGAGATGCCAGGCATCTACCTGCAAAGCACATCTTATACTTGGATTTCTTATCACAAAGCTCAGGGACCCAGGACTCCCTGCCCTCAGGCTGCTCTCCACNTTAGGAGATTGGCCTGAGTCTCAGAAGAGACTTTGGACTGTAGACTTTTGAATGGCATTGAAACTGGTAAAGACTATGGGGACTTTTAAGGTTGGACTAAATGCATTTTGCATTTTATATGGTCAGGAGCCTATGGGGGCCAGGGAGTGGAATGTGGTGGTTTGAATGAGTGTCCCCCATAGGCTGTAAGTATTCAGACATTTGTCTCCAGTTGGTGGCACTGTTTTTGGAGGTCTTAGAAGGTGTGGCCGTGCTGGAGGAAGTGCGTTGTTGGGGGCAGGCTTAGTGAGTTTTAACAAGCCTCGTGGTCTACAGTTGCTCTGCTTCCCATGCTCTTTGCGAGATGTGACCCTCAGCTTCCTGCTCCAGATCCAGCCGCCATGCCTCCCTCCACAATGGACTCTAGTTCCCTGGAACCGTCAATTGTAAGCTCAAATAAACTCTTCCTTTTATAAGTTCCTTGGTTATGGTGTTTTAACACAGCAACAGAAAAGTGACTGATACACAAATAAAAACAAACAAAAACAAAAACACAGACAGGGGCATCCAACGGGTCTCTTGAAAAGCACCCACTGCCCATCTCTGTGAAGGACCTGGGTCAGACACTGCAGACCTGGCACACTGGCAGTGTGCCCAAGCTGTGGCCATCCCTTTCTGGGCTTCATTAATGACTGTGTCAACAGCTGCCTCGGGATGCCGCAACTGTCTCAAGTGACAGATCACAAAGGGCTTTCACAGCCATGTATTTCCCAGTGACCCTGTCCACCCCCACTGCCACTCGCTTACCAATTATGAAGGTGAACTGGGATAATTTGATATCGACCTATTCGCTGAGCTAAAATGAGTGCGTGGTGGATGTTAGCAAGGACGCTCAGCACCTTCCTGCAGGTGCAGGTGGCTCTGACTTCCCCCTCAGGGGCCAGCGTTGAGGGCCTAGATCCCAGGTAACAGGGAAACAAGTCTTCTCTGGCTCTGGTAAATTCAAGGGCTGCTGACACCCACCAGCCCAGTGCCCACAGGACCATCATGAGGATGACAGTGGATGCCTTCCACCCTGGCCAGAGATGCTGTTTAGAAGGCAGCCAAGCTGCAGTGGCCTTGCGGGCACGACACAGAGTGGCTGGGGCACCTACATGGAGGACTAAGGAGTCCTGGGCTGGCCTGGTGGGACATTTCTGCTCTGAAAAGGAGGTTCCAATGCTGCCCCTCAGGGATGGCACTGAAGGTAGCCAGAGAAGTGGGGTGAGGACCTGAGCTCTGTAGCTATCTGCGGCCAGGGCCTGAGTGACACTGACCTCACCACTGACCACGCAGAACCTGGGCAAGCAGCTCAGGCTCCCAGTGTGTTGGCCCTCAACACCAGAAGGGAGGTGTGAAGAGCTACTGTGAGGAGGTGGTGGGGTGGCTGGTGAGTTGCCTCCTCCCCCATTTCTGAGGCTATTTTGCACCATTCTCTTGGGGCTGGGGACTCAGTCACTGTTACTGAATGAGACCAGTAGCAATTGTGTTGCTTCCTTGACCAAGATGGCCCAATGTGGGGTGCTGTCCCCATGGGGGCAGCACAGGGTCGCTTCCACAGGCTGCAATGTGGGGTGCTGTCCCCATGGGGGCAGCACAGGGTCGCTTCCACAGGCTGCAATGTGGGGTGCTGTCCCCATGGGGGCAGCACAGGGTCGCTTCCACAGGCTGCAATGTGGGGTGCTGTCCCCATGGGGGCAGCACAGGGTTGCTTCTACAGACTGTAATGGAGTTCACTGGGAATCTTGCCACCAACCTGAGAAGCATAGCCACCACCACAGGCTGGTCTCTGGTCAGCCCCGACCTCCAGCAGCTCCTCAAGTACCGTGGTATCTGGCTGAGGCCGGAGCAGCTTCCTTTCAATAATTTGCAGCCCTGTCTGTCTCAAGAGCCCTACCAGGCCTGGTGGGGTCCCTGTGACATGGAGGCCCTGCTCCTCCTTCTTGCCCTTGGCCCTCTATGTCTGCAAATTGCTGAGGGCCAAACATGGGTACAAAGACAGAGCCATCAGAAGCCCTAGAAAGGCTGGATAGAGGCATGGCAGGCACTAGAACTTCCAGGTAAGTGGGAACTTTCTGGAAGCCACAGAGTGTTACCTAGTTAACTTAGCAAATATACCTGTGTCTCTAGAGACCAGATATGGAAAAGGGCACTAACCAGCCTTCAGCAGGAGAAGTCAACCTGCTCCCCCAGGACTGCCCTGTGCAGTCCTGTGGGTGAAAGGCCGGACTCTGGGCCTTGGTAACAGGAGAACCACTCCACTGTGAGCTGGGAGGACAAGAGTCTAGGACTGCAGTGCTAGAGCTGACAGCAAAGCGCGCAGGGCGTGGCAGTTGCTCCGCAGCATCTGATAAGTACCAAGTCTTTAGGAACCTGAAACTTCAGAATTCAAAAGATATAATACTAAAACCAATGGACTGAATTTACTCTTCAACATCACACTTTCCCCCCTGGGAGATGTTTCCTGTAAATCAGACTGGCCTCTGAGGGACCTTCTCTGAAAGGTACCACAAATGATTCCTGGAGTCCAAGTCAGAGAGACAGCACATACTGTAAGGCTAGTCCACTCACGTGTCCACTTTCAGCTTCACAGGGTGGGTGGTGGCCTGGTGTCCTCTTCTTTGCATGCTGTCCACCTCAAAGGAAGGACTGCCTGCCGCGAGGCTGCAGCCTAGTGAGTGCAGGGCCCGAGTCTGTCCCCACTACAGCAACATGAATGTTTCTGGTGGGCCAAGGCTAGGCACCTGGGCTACAACTGCCTTTTGCACAGGCCATAGCCAGAGGTGTAGGACCTTCCTGAAGCCACCAAGAGCTCTGCTTCTTCATGAGGCCTGAGTGCACATGGCGAGTGCTATCCGTATATCCCAGCTGCTGCACACCTAAAGTTTCTGTGGGGCTGGAGGATGGAGGTTAGGGAGACTCCGAGCCGTAATTATGGAAGCAGAGCAGGATTTTGGAAGGTGACAAAAAGACACAGTACAGAGAAAGCTCTCTAGAAAGGCCCTGAGCTGAGGGGGGCAGAGCCAAAGAAGAGAAGCTGCAGAGCCACATGGGGACGGCCTTGGGTGGTCTCGAGGATTTCAGATGCTCTACCGTGCGCACGGCAGACTACTTGCAGGGTAAAGTGACTGCTTCAGCAGGAGCCTGGTGTGGGCAGCTGTTCGGCATCCTGCATGGCCTAGCTATGAAGACTGCAGGAGATATGGACGTAGACCTGTGACTTGCAGGTCATGGCCAGCATTTGTCTTCCGTCTTTATTCAGCTCTTCTCTCAGGTGCTATTCCTGACTCTCTGGGACCTTCTTTGAGCTGAGCCAGGAACTAGGGCACAGGGGGGTGGCCATGCCCTGGACACAGCCACATCCATACTGTGCTTGAGGCTGGCATATAGTAGTGATCACAAGGACATGGCCAGTGGCTGGGTCACTTAGGCTTGGACACCAGCCTCAGCCTGGGGTGGCGCAAGCCTCAGTCTGATTTCATCCAAGTGTTCCTGATTCTTGTTAACCTGATTTAGGGGTTCCATCTGGGAGTTTCAGGTCCTGCTGTAGGGCCCACAGCACATGACCATCAGGGATGTCTGTGCTCCTTCAGGACCAGCCTTGCTGACTCAGATCATGAAGAGTAGAACTGTCTGACCAGGTCCTTCTTATTCACCTTGCCCATCTGGTTCCGTGGGATCTCCTCTACCAGCAGGAGCTCGGAGGGCACGGCGTAGGGTGCCAGGACATCTCTGCAGAGACAAACGCAGCCTGAGATATACTGGCCTCACCCCTGGGGACTATCGGCACCTGAAACACCCAGCAGCCACTGTGCAACCACATCCTGCCTCTGCCAAGAACTCAGAGTGCCCACTGTCCAGCAGAGCTCTGGGGCACAAAGTGGGAGTTACCAGCTGCAAGTAGCTTCCATGAAGCATGGGCGGGGCACCAGGTAAGGATGATGACCTGGGCCTCAAGGCGCTGGGAAGCAGCCACCAGAGTTCCCTTGCAAGTGTCCTGTTCATGAGTCACCAGGAGGCCCAGGAACTGGGGATAACCCATGCTAAGGCATAGGTGGTTCTGGGAGTTGAATGGGACTTCCTCCTCAGGTGTCCCAAGCCCAGGAGAGACCTGTGGCCGGCAGCTACTCACTGAGGTGCCAGCAGTTCTTTCATGCTGTCATGGGTTCCTTAGGGCTGACTGTGTCTTGGCTGTGGCCATCATCTCCCAGCCCCAGCTGTGACCACCTTCCTTCCCCATCTCAGAGTCTTCTCATACCCACCATGAACTGAACACTCAACACAAAGCCTGCTAGGTGCTGGAAGGAGGTGGGCAGTGGAGACAGGGATGATGCACTGTGTACATCATCTGTGTCCACTGTGTCCTTTGTCCACAGCCTGAGGAATTCAGGCCAGTGTGGGAGCCCTATCCAGCGACCGCTGCAGCTATAGGCACAGAACGCCCGGATGCTTTTCAACAAAGTAACTGTTTAATCAAAGCAGCAAGCGGCCAACCAGACTGTTGCCTCTGCTAAGCTGTAGAGGTCTGACTATGATTTTGCAAATCCAGGGGAGTGGGTAATTGCCCAGCTGTGCTGTCCTGATGAACAAGGATTCCTACTGTTTGTGAAGTCGTGTGGGACAAGTCAAAAATATTCTTACTCTAAAAAGGCCCTTCCTGTCCCAGGTCTGCACTTCATGGGGAGCGGTCATGGCTAGGGGACTAGGATGGACAGCATCATCCAAGGACCACACCACTGATCTTCCCTCTCCACTTTCGAGAGGAATGATACCAAGACCCAGAATGGTTCACCCTGGCTTCCCAGACTCCAGGGCAAGGTCCCTCCCACCCCAGAACCCAAGCCAGTCCCCTTCTATGTCCCACGCTTTGCCCTGACCCCTCAGCCTACCTGGCCCACTCCTTGAGATCCCTGTGGGACAGTGAGTGTCCTTCCCGAAGGGCCACCACGGCTGTGACCCGCTGGCCCCAGGTCTCATCTGGAACTCCAATAACAGCCACATCTGAAGACAGAAGAACACGGTGGGAAGGTCCCAATGACCAGAGCCGAAGTAGAGCTGGATGTGCAGGTGCCACAGGGAGTCCCAGAACCGAGCCCCGGGAATAGCCTTCATGGGAGTGCGGTGAACTGGACACTGTCTCTGGGGCTCAGCCTGGCTTGCTTGTTTGAGCAGTGTCTGCAGGGTAGAGGTATATCCTAGCTAGGCCTAAGGCCACTTGAGTGTAGTGGGGATTGTCTCAGGACCCCGTGTACTGGCCAGGGTGGGAGCGTTTCATAGGGTCCCTACTGGCAGACAGAAGAGGGCCCCTGAGAGTCTAATAGAAAATGTGGCATTGTGTCCTGAGAGCCCCATCTACTCACCCATGATGCTGGGATGGGCCAACAGGTGCCGCTCAATCTCCAGAGCACTGACTTTATAGCCCCCAGTCTTGATGATGTCCACTGATGTGCGGCCTCGGATCCAGTACCTGCCGTCTTTGAACACGGCAGTGTCCCCTACAAGAAAGGGGCTCTGTGATAGCCCTGGGTAGCCTTGGAGCATTTGGTTACCACAAGGTGACCTTGAGGATCCTGGTGGTTGCCATGAAGACTCCCAGGGGCCATGTGCCCGTGTCTGGCTCTCACCCATTCTTGGCCCAACAGCCTGTGTCCATTTTCCACCCCGGTGGTGCTGATGCCCACCTCCAGCCAGAAGCAGTGGGACGGGGCCCCCCGAGCCCACGTGCCAGGAGCCGGCTGACCCCCGAGGGCTGTAAACACCCTGAGCTTGCAGGCCAATGTTTTGTCAGAGCAATCAACAACAGTGTGTGGCGTTTTCTTTTTTTTTTTAAATTTAATTTTTATTTTTTATTATTATTTTTTTTTTTTGGTATTTTTGAGACAGGGTCTCCCTTTAGTCCCAGCTGGCCTGGAGCTCACTCTATAGACCAGGCTGGCCTTGAACTCACAAAGATCCACCTGTCTCTGCCTCCCAAGTGCTAGGATCAAAGGTGTGCGCCACCACACCCGGCATAAATTTTATTTATTTTTGTGTGTGTATGAGTGCACTATCTGCATGTAGGTCTGTGCACCCGTGTCATGCAATGCTGAGGAGGTCAGAAGAGGGTCTCGGATTCCCCTGGAACTGGAGTTCTCCTGGAATTAGAGTTACAGACGGTTCTTAGCCGTCATGTAGGTGCTGGGGATCGAACCCGGGTCCTCTGCAAAGCAGTCGGCGCTCTTAACCACTAGGCCATCTCTCCAGCCCATGTGTGGCATTTTCAAAAGATAGTAGCAAGCACAGTCTGGTGGCTTTGACCCTGACTCGGGATGAGTTATGTCAGGAAGACACAGGGGTAGCCCTGACATTATCCTTGGTTAGCCTCACAGACACCACAGAAAGCTGTGCTGCAGTGTCCCTCTCCTAGCCAACCTGGGTAGTCAAGTTATCCATAACCTTCTGCTATCCCACCGTGGGTAGAGCTTTGGGGGGGTGGTCACTGTCAGCCCTTTCACCCACAAGGGGATGTCCCCTGCCCTTCTGTACATCCCCAAACAGCTACGGCCACTTTCTCCCTAAGCCAAGACCCTATTTCACTTGTTCCTTCCCCACGGGACCCTGTGAACTTGTTATGCTCCACAGAAACATCAGTAGTAGGAGTGGGGGGCTAGCCCAGAACAGGACTCCTGCGTAGGTACACATGTGGACGCACATGTCCAGCACACACATTTGCACATGTGTGGAGGCATGCAGATGTTGGCAGCAGCCTCCAGCAGCAGCACTATGGCCTCACTGCCTGTTCACACGCTCTCTATACTCCCTGTGGGCTATTAGCTGGAATAAATCATACATATTTCATTATACATCACGCTGTCCAATGTGGGAAGGCGCCATCCATCACCTCACTACTCCCTGGGACCCGCAGTGCAGGGCGCGCTCCAGTCTATTAAACGAGATGGATGGGTGGCCAGGGTGAGCTCTGGGCTTATTTATGTTAGAAAGGGAGACTGGTCCCTGGAGGAAGGGGTGCTGCTGGGCAGTTCTCTGTATGACGTGGCAGTTCTGCGTGTGATGGCTGGTAGAAGAGCTATGGGTGGCCTCAGGCTAGACCACGGTAATGCCTTGCACAGGTACTGGCTGAAGGGAAAGGACACAGGTGTGGGCTGTGCGGCCTCTGAGTCACTCCTGTTCCTGCTGTAGTTCTGGGTCCAGCTGTGTCCCCTGAACAACCTCAGTCTTCCACTGGCCTCTCCTACCCTAGGGCCCTCAGGCTGCTCCCTGCGGTGAGGTGGAAGCCCAGCCCTGAAGGGCCCTGCAGGGAGCTCACTGATGCCGCTCCCCATGGGCACAGCAGAAGCACTGCCCTGCCTTGGACATGGCTGCCCTGCCTTGGACATGGCTGCCCTGCCTTGGTCCTTGCCACCTCACGTAGCACCACATCCTCTCTGTGCAGTTCCTAAGCATGGTGGCCTGTGTCTGTTACAATCTGACCTAGGGAGAGCACTTGGATAAAGAATTCTTCATGTGTGGCTCCTACCGTGGGGTTTACCCACAGTGCTATGAGAAGAGACTGGGCAACACTGAGGACAGACACTCTGCTCCAGGACACTCTGACACCCACCTGCCTTATCATGAGGACTGGCTCTCTCTTGTTATATGCAGGACCATGATATTTGAGGCAGTCAGAGCAAATGCTTCCCAGGTAGGAGATACTGTGGCTCAAAGAGGCAAGGGCACATGGCTGGTTATTTGTGAAGACTGCTGGGAAGGACTGAGAACAGAAACAACAGGGACAGCAGGAAGCCTTCACAGGACACTGGGGATGCCCCAAAGCACTGCTGCGTCCTGGACACGAGAGGACTGTCGAGGCTCTGGTTCTGGGAGGCTAGCTTCTATGCGTGGTGACAAGAGCTGCTGTCAACAGCAAGGGCAGGGCTTGGGGCATGGCTCTTGGACAATGCAGGATGGTGGGTGCCAGAGTCTGCCTATGCCAGCATTTCCTATGCGGCTAGAAGGCACCTGTGCCGGCAGTGTTGCTGGAAGGAAGGAGTTAAAAATTGAGCCTTGGGCCAACCTGGTCTATATAGTGAGTTCCAGGCCAGTTAGAGCTTTAGGGAGACCCTGCCTCAAAAAGACCAACAACAACAATAAAAAGAATTGAGCCTTGGGTTAGAATTTATCTTCAGGGCTGGAGAGATGGCTCAGCAGTTAAGAACATTGACTGCTTTTGCAAAGGACCCAGGTTTGATTCCCAGCATCCACATGGCAGATAAGAACTGCCTTAGACTGGGTGTGGTGGCACATCCCTTTAATCCCAGCACTTGGGAGGCAGAGGCAGGCAGCTCTCTGTGAGTTCAAGGCCAGCCTGGTCTACACAGCGACCTCCAGGCCAGCTGGGACCCTATCTCAAAAAAGACCAAAAACGCCAGGCCTGGTGGCGCACGCCTTTAATCCTAGCACTTGGGAGGCAGAGGCAGGTGACTCTTTGTGAATTCAAGGCCAGCCTGGTCTACAGAGTGAGTTCTAGGACAGCTGGGGCTACAGGGAGACCCTGTCTCAAAAAGACCAAAAAAAAAGACCAAAAACAAAACAAAACAAAACACATCTTAAACCTCCTTGATTGGCTCTTACACCTGAGCCTGTGAGGCGTCACCTCAGGATCTGCCCACGGAAACCACATTATGTAGAACCCTGTGGGCCACACCTGGGGCTTCGTCTGCTTGAGGCCATGCGGTACACAGTTCACAACTTCCTATAGTCTGAAAGACCTGATACACTAGCATGCTCTTAGGGCTCTGATAATGCTGACCGAGATATCCAAGCCACTAGGGTGTACTTTGCCTTGGAGATACACACTGAACCCCCACAGCTGGTGTCTAGCCCCAGGCGATAGGCAGGATGGGAAAGTGCGGGGCTTTTGCAATGCTCCAGCCAGGTGCCAGCACTGAGCGCTGCCAGTCCAGGCCTCCATCTCTTTCTGGATGATTTGATTCTACCTAATGAATAGCTGTGCTCACTGCCAGGTCTGACGCAGAGCAGGAAAACTCGTTCTCCCATCTCTCCCATCAGAACCCCCACCAGAGCAGGGTCCATGGCTCTGGGGCTCTGGCCACTGTCTCAGTGGAGGCTGCTCTCTCCAGACCGCTTTGTGTCCTTGGCCTCTGGGGACTGAGGGGCCCAGAAGCCCAGGCTGGTGCAGTCAATATCCTTAGGAAAGCATGATTCTGGAATTTGCAGAGTGTGTGGGAGATGAGGTGTCTAGGATGATCCTCTTCACTGACCGTGATGGTGACAGGTACCTTGCTTTTTCTTCCTACTGCCAGCAGGGCAAAAACCACCCTGATGTGTCCTGGGGCCTCACAAAGTTCGGTCCTAGATATCTCCAAGGTCTGATGAAAGGTGGACACTACTTAGGTTAACTTCCATAGGTAGAAGAGTAGAATGGCGTTGTCCCTGGAAAGCGTGGTACTGCTCACAATATCCTCAGCCAAGAGGGCAGAGTCATCATAGGTGCCCACACCCTTTTTAGGCCATCAGGTTTTGGGGTGAGGGGCCCATCAGAATTAGGCTATTCCTGGTGTGGCCTTGACAGAGGGAGGCTAGGCAGACTGGCACGGGGCAAAAGCCCTTTTTCCATGACTGAAGCCAGCTCTGTCAGGCTGCCTTAGTAGAGGGGCTGTCCCTAACCCAGGAAGCTGTGAGCTTGGCTAATTTTGGCCAAGCCACTGGGCTCTGCGTCCTACTGCTGGCCTTGGGAAAGGCTTCCTGTTGCTCCAGAAGAGAGCCTAGAGACCAGCAGCCAGGATTTCCCAGAGCAGTCACCCTACCTGCTCATGGATGGATCTCCTTCCTTCTTCCCAGAACTTACATGCGACCCTCTGCCCCGCGTCCCTCTCTCTCACCTCCCCTGGCTAGTGCATTCTCAGGAGTCCTCTGCCCTGCATATTCTCTCTCTCTCTCTCTCGCTCTATTATCACATCTGCTCTTTCCACCCCACATCTCCTCTCTCTCCCTCTCTCCTCTCCCTCCTCCCTCCTCCTCTCGCCCTCTCCCTCTCCCTCTATCCCTCTACCTCTCCCTTATCTCCCTCTCCCTCTCCCTCTCCCCTCGCTCCCCTACTCCCTCTCCCCTCCTCTCCCTCTCCTCCCCTCTCCCTCTCCCTCTCCCTCTCCTTCTCCATCTTCTCCTCTTCCGCCTCTCCCTCCCCCTCTCTCTCTCTCTCTCTCTCTCTCTCTCCCTCTCCCTCCCTCCCTGGCTTGTGCGTCCTCAGGAGTCCCGTGGATATCAGTCTCAGGCACCCTAATTTCACCTAATTTGTGACTTCAGGTTTTCTCATGAGCTGCCTCTGACCTTCCTAATTGTCCTGGCCTATTCAGTTCAACCATGGGCCAAAGTAATCACAGACAGAGGCCAAGCTGAGAGGGTGAGGCTCCAGGCCTTAGAGCACCAGGCTGTCTGGTGGGGGGAAGGGGGATTAAAGTTAAGTAACTTCTACGTTTTATAACAACATATTTGTCAGATGCACTGATCTGGATTCAGCCTCCTTGGCCTGGCCTGACATGTGCATTGAGGGAATTCTGTTCTGACAGAAACGACACGGCAATCAATACAATCCTATTTCATGGATTCATCCACTGCTTTCAAACCCAGTGCTAGTTCATGTCTGTGTCTTAAACTGTAATTGAAAACAAATCTCTGTGGTCTGCAGATTCCGATTTTCTGGATGTATGGATAGAATAGGTGCCTTCCCTGAGGGGCCTTGCCTGGGAAACTCCAAGCTGCTGCCTACAGTCAGAATGCACTGCTGGCCAGCAATTCTCCTGACCCTGCAAACTATAGCACAGTATCCACTCTGCTGAGGGCTAGGTGAGTTGGCTTGGGGAGATGCCAGGCATCTACCTGCAAAGCACATCTTATACTTGGATTTCTTATCACAAAGCTCAGGGACCCAGGACTCCCTGCCCTCAGGCTGCTCTCCACGGCACTGACCCCAGCACTAACCCCGCCTGGCCTCTCCGCATAGTAGAGGAGGAGGCTGAGGTTGGGTAGGAGAAATATCATGACCTTGGTCCTTCTGGTCAGGTCTGGGTGAAAGTCACCTACCAGCAACATACCTCAAGGCTCTGGCAAGAGAGAAGCAGGTGTCACTCCCACCACGGGAGGAGGCCTCTGGGTTCTAGGCCTGGGGAACTAAAGGCCCAGGAAGACACTAGAAGAATGGGAAATGAAAGACAAAACAGACATAGCCATTTCCCAGCACCTCGGCCTCACTAAAACCTCCCTAGAACAGCGGCAGATCGACATGTCCAGCATCTGAGAGAAAATCAACAGCAGTTTGCTTGGTTTTGGGTTTGTTTGTTTTTAGGCAACAAAGCCTAAAATAGGGAGAAAGGGAAGGAGATTATATTTAAAACTGAATGTCAGAAAAGAGACAGGCAAGAGCATTGCAGGAGCCCCGGAGAGGAAGGAAGGGCATTCACAACGCAGGCTCCCAGGCTCCATCTAGGACGGCAGAAGGATAGACTTTGGGAAGGGACTGCAAGTGTCCAAGGCTCCTCCAGGACAGCCGGGCAACACCGACAACACACTAGGGCAGATGCTGCATGTGGATGGAACAGATCCAGCAGAGGATGGCAGAGCCTGAGTTCCTAAGCAGTATCAGCTCATCGTCTGGGAATGGGAATCAGAACTGCAGACCCCACCACCAAGCCTGGGAGGAAGAGCCAAGGAGAGGCTGCAGTTCCTCTGTGCACACTAGTGCCTGGGAGTCCTGAGTCTTCTGGGATATGGCGGGGCTGGCCGAGCCACGGGAGTTTAAGCCATAGACAGGAATACAATTCAGGTAAAACGTCTGCAGACTTCCGCCCAGAGCCCCCGTGCTTTCTTTTTTCTTTTCTTTTTTTTTGTCTTTTTTTGTCTTTTTTTGAGACAGGGTCTCCCTGTAGCTCTGGCTGTCCTGGAACTCACTCTGTAGACCAGGCTGGCCTCGGACTCAGAGATCCGCGTGCCTCTGCCTCCCAAGTGCTAGGATTAAAGGCGTGCGCCACCACGCCCGGCATTTATTTATTTCTGTATGTGTATCAATGTACTGTCTGCATGCAAGTTTGTGCACCTGTGTCGTGCAATGCCGCGGAGGTCAGAAGAGGGTGNCAGACAGCAGCAGAATCCAGCAGCCAACCACACACAGCAGACAGCAGCAGAATCCAGCAGCCAACCACACACAGCAGACAGCAGCAGAATCCAGCAGCCAACCACACACAGCAGACAGCAGCAGAATCCAGCAGCCAACCACACACAGCAGACAGCAGCAGAATCCAGCAGCCAACCACACACAGCAGACAGCAGCAGAATCCAGCAGCCAACCACACACAGCAGACAGCAGCAGAATCCAGCAGCCAACCACACACAGCAGACAGCAGCAGAATCCAGCAGCCAACCACACACAGCAGACAGCAGCAGAATCCAGCAGCCAACCACACACAGCAGACAGCAGCAGAATCCAGCAGCCAACCACACACAGCAGACAGCAGCAGAATCCAGCAGCCAACCACACACAGCAGACAGCAGCAGAATCCAGCAGCCAACCACACACAGCAGACAGCAGCAGAATCCAGCAGCCAACCACACACAGCAGACAGCAGCAGAATCCAGCAGCCAACCACACACAGCAGACAGCAGCAGAATCCAGCAGCCAACCACACACAGCAGACAGCAGCAGAATCCAGCAGCCAACCACACACAGCAGACAGCAGCAGAATCCAGCAGCCAACCACACACAGCAGACAGCAGCAGAATCCAGCAGCCAACCACACACAGCAGACAGCAGCAGAATCCAGCAGCCAACCACACACAGCAGACAGCAGCAGAATCCAGCAGCCAACCACACACAGCAGACAGCAGCAGAATCCAGCAGCCAACCACACACAGCAGACAGCAGCAGAATCCAGCAGCCAACCACACACAGCAGACAGCAGCAGAATCCAGCAGCCAACCACACACAGCAGACAGCAGCAGAATCCAGCAGCCAACCACACACAGCAGACAGCAGCAGAATCCAGCAGCCAACCACACACAGCAGACAGCAGCAGAATCCAGCAGCCAACCACACACAGCAGACAGCAGCAGAATCCAGCAGCCAACCACACACAGCAGACAGCAGCAGAATCCAGCAGCCAACCACACACAGCAGACAGCAGCAGAATCCAGCAGCCAACCACACACAGCAGACAGCAGCAGAATCCAGCAGCCAACCACACACAGCAGACAGCAGCAGAATCCAGCAGCCAACCACACACAGCAGACAGCAGCAGAATCCAGCAGCCAACCACACACAGCAGACAGCAGCAGAATCCAGCAGCCAACCACACACAGCAGACAGCAGCAGAATCCAGCAGCCAACCACACACAGCAGACAGCAGCAGAATCCAGCAGCCAACCACACACAGCAGACAGCAGCAGAATCCAGCAGCCAACCACACACAGCAGACAGCAGCAGAATCCAGCAGCCAACCACACACAGCAGACAGCAGCAGAATCCAGCAGCCAACCACACACAGCAGACAGCAGCAGAATCCAGCAGCCAACCACACACAGCAGACAGCAGCAGAATCCAGCAGCCAACCACACACAGCAGACAGCAGCAGAATCCAGCAGCCAACCACACACAGCAGACAGCAGCAGAATCCAGCAGCCAACCACACACAGCAGACAGCAGCAGAATCCAGCAGCCAACCACACACAGCAGACAGCAGCAGAATCCAGCAGCCAACCACACACAGCAGACAGCAGCAGAATCCAGCAGCCAACCACACACAGCAGACAGCAGCAGAATCCAGCAGCCAACCACACACAGCAGACAGCAGCAGAATCCAGCAGCCAACCACACACAGCAGACAGCAGCAGAATCCAGCAGCCAACCACACACAGCAGACAGCAGCAGAATCCAGCAGCCAACCACACACAGCAGACAGCAGCAGAATCCAGCAGCCAACCACACACAGCAGACAGCAGCAGAATCCAGCAGCCAACCACACACAGCAGACAGCAGCAGAATCCAGCAGCCAACCACACACAGCAGACAGCAGCAGAATCCAGCAGCCAACCACACACAGCAGACAGCAGCAGAATCCAGCAGCCAACCACACACAGCAGACAGCAGCAGAATCCAGCAGCCAACCACACACAGCAGACAGCAGCAGAATCCAGCAGCCAACCACACACAGCAGACAGCAGCAGAATCCAGCAGCCAACCACACACAGCAGACAGCAGCAGAATCCAGCAGCCAACCACACACAGCAGACAGCAGCAGAATCCAGCAGCCAACCACACACAGCAGACAGCAGCAGAATCCAGCAGCCAACCACACACAGCAGACAGCAGCAGAATCCAGCAGCCAACCACACACAGCAGACAGCAGCAGAATCCAGCAGCCAACCACACACAGCAGACAGCAGCAGAATCCAGCAGCCAACCACACACAGCAGACAGCAGCAGAATCCAGCAGCCAACCACACACAGCAGACAGCAGCAGAATCCAGCAGCCAACCACACACAGCAGACAGCAGCAGAATCCAGCAGCCAACCACACACAGCAGACAGCAGCAGAATCCAGCAGCCAACCACACACAGCAGACAGCAGCAGAATCCAGCAGCCAACCACACACAGCAGACAGCAGCAGAATCCAGCAGCCAACCACACACAGCAGACAGCAGCAGAATCCAGCAGCCAACCACACACAGCAGACAGCAGCAGAATCCAGCAGCCAACCACACACAGCAGACAGCAGCAGAATCCAGCAGCCAACCACACACAGCAGACAGCAGCAGAATCCAGCAGCCAACCACACACAGCAGACAGCAGCAGAATCCAGCAGCCAACCACACACAGCAGACAGCAGCAGAATCCAGCAGCCAACCACACACAGCAGACAGCAGCAGAATCCAGCAGCCAACCACACACAGCAGACAGCAGCAGAATCCAGCAGCCAACCACACACAGCAGACAGCAGCAGAATCCAGCAGCCAACCACACACAGCAGACAGCAGCAGAATCCAGCAGCCAACCACACACAGCAGACAGCAGCAGAATCCAGCAGCCAACCACACACAGCAGACAGCAGCAGAATCCAGCAGCCAACCACACACAGCAGACAGCAGCAGAATCCAGCAGCCAACCACACACAGCAGACAGCAGCAGAATCCAGCAGCCAACCACACACAGCAGACAGCAGCAGAATCCAGCAGCCAACCACACACAGCAGACAGCAGCAGAATCCAGCAGCCAACCACACACAGCAGACAGCAGCAGAATCCAGCAGCCAACCACACACAGCAGACAGCAGCAGAATCCAGCAGCCAACCACACACAGCAGACAGCAGCAGAATCCAGCAGCCAACCACACACAGCAGACAGCAGCAGAATCCAGCAGCCAACCACACACAGCAGACAGCAGCAGAATCCAGCAGCCAACCACACACAGCAGACAGCAGCAGAATCCAGCAGCCAACCACACACAGCAGACAGCAGCAGAATCCAGCAGCCAACCACACACAGCAGACAGCAGCAGAATCCAGCAGCCAACCACACACAGCAGACAGCAGCAGAATCCAGCAGCCAACCACACACAGCAGACAGCAGCAGAATCCAGCAGCCAACCACACACAGCAGACAGCAGCAGAATCCAGCAGCCAACCACACACAGCAGACAGCAGCAGAATCCAGCAGCCAACCACACACAGCAGACAGCAGCAGAATCCAGCAGCCAACCACACACAGCAGACAGCAGCAGAATCCAGCAGCCAACCACACACAGCAGACAGCAGCAGAATCCAGCAGCCAACCACACACAGCAGACAGCAGCAGAATCCAGCAGCCAACCACACACAGCAGACAGCAGCAGAATCCAGCAGCCAACCACACACAGCAGACAGCAGCAGAATCCAGCAGCCAACCACACACAGCAGACAGCAGCAGAATCCAGCAGCCAACCACACACAGCAGACAGCAGCAGAATCCAGCAGCCAACCACACACAGCAGACAGCAGCAGAATCCAGCAGCCAACCACACACAGCAGACAGCAGCAGAATCCAGCAGCCAACCACACACAGCAGACAGCAGCAGAATCCAGCAGCCAACCACACACAGCAGACAGCAGCAGAATCCAGCAGCCAACCACACACAGCAGACAGCAGCAGAATCCAGCAGCCAACCACACACAGCAGACAGCAGCAGAATCCAGCAGCCAACCACACACAGCAGACAGCAGCAGAATCCAGCAGCCAACCACACACAGCAGACAGCAGCAGAATCCAGCAGCCAACCACACACAGCAGACAGCAGCAGAATCCAGCAGCCAACCACACACAGCAGACAGCAGCAGAATCCAGCAGCCAACCACACACAGCAGACAGCAGCAGAATCCAGCAGCCAACCACACACAGCAGACAGCAGCAGAATCCAGCAGCCAACCACACACAGCAGACAGCAGCAGAATCCAGCAGCCAACCACACACAGCAGACAGCAGCAGAATCCAGCAGCCAACCACACACAGCAGACAGCAGCAGAATCCAGCAGCCAACCACACACAGCAGACAGCAGCAGAATCCAGCAGCCAACCACACACAGCAGACAGCAGCAGAATCCAGCAGCCAACCACACACAGCAGACAGCAGCAGAATCCAGCAGCCAACCACACACAGCAGACAGCAGCAGAATCCAGCAGCCAACCACACACAGCAGACAGCAGCAGAATCCAGCAGCCAACCACACACAGCAGACAGCAGCAGAATCCAGCAGCCAACCACACACAGCAGACAGCAGCAGAATCCAGCAGCCAACCACACACAGCAGACAGCAGCAGAATCCAGCAGCCAACCACACACAGCAGACAGCAGCAGAATCCAGCAGCCAACCACACACAGCAGACAGCAGCAGAATCCAGCAGCCAACCACACACAGCAGACAGCAGCAGAATCCAGCAGCCAACCACACACAGCAGACAGCAGCAGAATCCAGCAGCCAACCACACACAGCAGACAGCAGCAGAATCCAGCAGCCAACCACACACAGCAGACAGCAGCAGAATCCAGCAGCCAACCACACACAGCAGACAGCAGCAGAATCCAGCAGCCAACCACACACAGCAGACAGCAGCAGAATCCAGCAGCCAACCACACACAGCAGACAGCAGCAGAATCCAGCAGCCAACCACACACAGCAGACAGCAGCAGAATCCAGCAGCCAACCACACACAGCAGACAGCAGCAGAATCCAGCAGCCAACCACACACAGCAGACAGCAGCAGAATCCAGCAGCCAACCACACACAGCAGACAGCAGCAGAATCCAGCAGCCAACCACACACAGCAGACAGCAGCAGAATCCAGCAGCCAACCACACACAGCAGACAGCAGCAGAATCCAGCAGCCAACCACACACAGCAGACAGCAGCAGAATCCAGCAGCCAACCACACACAGCAGACAGCAGCAGAATCCAGCAGCCAACCACACACAGCAGACAGCAGCAGAATCCAGCAGCCAACCACACACAGCAGACAGCAGCAGAATCCAGCAGCCAACCACACACAGCAGACAGCAGAATCCAGCAGCCAGCCACACACAGCAGACAGCAGAATCCAGCAGCCAGCCACACACAGCAGACAGCAGCAGAATCCAGCAGCTAGCCACACACAGCAGACAGCAGAATCCAGCAGCCAACCACACCATGGAAATGGAAAATCTGGGCTGGGATGGCTGCAGGGGCAACACCGTGACTACAGTTCAGGGTCCGTTGGGGGGCAGAGGCACCTGTCCCTCCTTCCTGTGTCTCTGGAGCTCATGGCCATCTACCTCAGATCAGGGGACCATTCTCCACGGATATCCACTGTCGCCCTCCTCTCTAGTTGCTTTAGCAGTAATAATCCACGTTCCATGAATAAGTCAAAGGGATCCCAGCTCCTGGGATGCTGCCCACCTCCTGCAGGAAGCTGGCCAAACCAGACTCCAGTCCGGTGCTCCTCAACCACCCAGAGGAATTTCGTCTCCTTTCCTCCTGTTGCCCACTGTGCAGCACCTACCTTCAGACTCTAGGTTCACCTGCTGCTGCCCAGGGCCTCTTAGATCAGCTGGGGCACAGGGAAGCAGTGTGCTTTGAAGTTCTGTTTGAAGTGACACAGTTGGGAAGGTTTGTTTGGCAGGGAAGCCTCTGCTCCTCCCTGCGTAGCCACCGACTTCTGAGTTCCGCTGTGGAGAAAGCTGGGAAGGCAGGATGGAGGGGCAGTAGCAATGGGCATCGGGTGCTGACCCGTCTTCTCACCTGGACCCAGACCGTCACCTGGTTTCAAGACTGGACTGGGCCCTTCCCAAGTGCCAGGGACAGCTTCTCTTCAGCTTATGCCAGAATCTTTGCGGCAGGAGGATTGGCCAGGGAAAGGGTTAAGTTTAATTTACCCTGATTTCTACTTAATATCACGCTCTCCCCGTAGGAGCGGCAGCTGCGAGCTGATTGCGTGCTCTCATTATGCAGTCTGTATCGCTAATGGCCTGTGACAAAGGCTTGCCGGCTCCTGGCCTTACCCCCGAGAGCCAATTAAACATACACACTCCCTTCCTGTTTGTAGCATGTTACAATGAAATTAAACTGAATTTCAAAATCATTTTCTCCTGAACACATCTCTTTACAATAACTAATGCATGCTACTCCTTTCCAGCAGAGAGGCCACCCGAGTGCTCACTCCCCGCGTGGTTCCCATGCTCCCTGGGGCTCCTGGAGTCCCCACACCAGTGAGACCTGCAGGGCTCGCTCTGTTTTTAAGTGAAAGAACACAGCTTTAAATTTTTTTGATCTATTTATTTTTATTTTATGTGTATGAGCTCTGCCTGCATGTATGCAAGTGCATCACATGTGTGCAATGCCCATGGAAGCCAGAAGAAGGCGTCAGATCCCCTGGAACTGGAGCTACAGAGGGTTGCGAGCTGACACGTGGGTGCTGGGAACTGATCCTGCGTCCATAGCCAGTGCTCTTAAGCCCTGAGCCATCTCTCTAGCTCCCCAAACACAGCTTTTACCCAAACCAAAACTCAAATTTGACCATAAGCCAAGTCAGGATTCCTGCAGGGACTGTGCAGAGGGCTGCTGGGGGTGATGGTAGAGGGCTGCTAAAAGCAAGATTTGCTCAAAAGCAGGGCTTCCTAAATATTGCACTGGAGGGACAACAGTAGAGGTCTGTTTTCTCCAGTACCGGCATTAACTGGGATGTTTATAGAGCGGCAGCAGGGAAGCCATGTGTTGGCAGGCTCACGCTTTCCATCACAAACCCAAGGGATAGAACACGCTGTCCTGGCACCTGGGTCTGCACCCTGGAACGGTGTTGCCTGTGGAGCCTGCAGGGAGCACTCAGGGGCATGCCTCTGCTCTGCGGTCTAGGAGCAGTCACTCTGCAAACCTCTGAGGGTCCACGCACCTGCTGCCCAGCCCTCTGCCTGGCGCAGTGATTGCTTCTCTGTGGATCTACTCATGAGGTCTGGGTACTTCCGGCCACAGCTGCCGGCAGGAGAAGAGAAGGGCAGAGGAGAGGTCTGGGGCCACAGGAGGCGCACGGTGAGCCAGGACCCGCACAGCTCGTCCCACGAGCCTGCTCCGAACCAAGCTTCTCCTCTCCTGCCCTCCGACCACGCAGAGAGGACTTCTGCTGAGCCGTCCAACCTCAAAGCTGCACTAGGTAGAGCACACGAGGTCCTGCGTGCCTAGGTCCTCCAGCACCCTGAGCTTGTTTGTCTCCCTTGGGCACTCCCTGGGGGGTTAGAGATGCTGTTCCCACCCACCTAAAGCAAACGGCCACAGTGACTGTGACAACACATGCTTCCAGGGCCTCGTGGGGCCACCAGACCCACGGTCACATTTGGCGAGCTTATACACTGCCCTTATCTACAGACTCCTCTCTCCTTGAGCAAGAATCAACACAGTACCCACGCATGACACCCAGGATATAGCACAAACTTCCCCAAGGCTCCAGTCCTCACACAGTACCCACACATGACACCCAGGGTATAGCACAAACTTCCCCAAGGCTCCAGTCCTCACACAGTACCCACGCATGACACCCAGGATATACGACAGCCTTCCCCAAGGCTCCACTCCCCACACAGTACCCACACATGACACCCAGGGTATAGCACAGCCTTCCCCAAGGCTCCAGTCCCCACACAGTACCCACACATGACACCCAGGGTATAGCACAGCCTTCCCCAAGGCTCCAGTCCCCACACAGTACTCACGCATGACACCCAGGGTATAGGACAGCCTTCCCCAAGGCTCCAGTCCTCACGCAGTACCCACACATGACACCCAGGGTATAGCACAGCCTTCCCCAAGGCTCCAGTCCCCACACAGTACCCACGCATGACACCCAGGGTATAGGACAGCCTTCCCCAAGGCTCCAGTCCCCACACAGTACCCACGCATGACACCCAGGGTATAGGACAGCCTTCCCCAAGGCTCCAGTCCCCACACAGTACCCACGCATGACACCCAGGGTATAGGACAGCCTTCCCCAAGGCTCCAGTCCCCACACAGTACCCACGCATGACACCCAGGGTATAGGACAGCCTTCCCCAAGGCTCCAGTCCCCACACAGTACCCACGCATGACACCCAGGGTATAGGACAGCCTTCCCCAAGGCTCCAGTCCCCACACAGTACCCACGCATGACACCCAGGGTATAGGACAGCCTTCCCCAAGGCTCCAGTCCCCACACAGTACCCACGCATGACACCCAGGGTATAGGACAGCCTTCCCCAAGGCTCCAGTCCCCACACAGTACCCACGCATGACACCCAGGGTATAGGACAGCCTTCCCCAAGGCTCCAGTCCCCACACAGTACCCACGCATGACACCCAGGGTATAGGACAGCCTTCCCCAAGGCTCCAGTCCCCACACAGTACCCACGCATGACACCCAGGGTATAGGACAGCCTTCCCCAAGGCTCCAGTCCCCACACAGTACCCACGCATGACACCCAGGGTATAGGACAGCCTTCCCCAAGGCTCCAGTCCCCACACAGTACCCACGCATGACACCCAGGGTATAGGACAGCCTTCCCCAAGGCTCCAGTCCCCACACAGTACCCACGCATGACACCCAGGGTATAGGACAGCCTTCCCCAAGGCTCCAGTCCCCACACAGTACCCACGCATGACACCCAGGGTATAGGACAGCCTTCCCCAAGGCTCCAGTCCCCACACAGTACCCACGCATGACACCCAGGGTATAGGACAGCCTTCCCCAAGGCTCCAGTCCCCACACAGTACCCACGCATGACACCCAGGGTATAGGACAGCCTTCCCCAAGGCTCCAGTCCCCACACAGTACCCACGCATGACACCCAGGGTATAGGACAGCCTTCCCCAAGGCTCCAGTCCCCACACAGTACCCACGCATGACACCCAGGATATACGACAGCCTTCCCCAAGGCTCCAGTCCTCACACAGTACCCACGCATGACACCCAGGGTATAGCACAGCCTTCCCCAAGGCTCCAGTCCCCACATAGTACCCACGCATGACACCCAGGGTATAGCACAGCCTTCCCCAAGGCTCCAGTCCCCACACAAGCATGATAAAGACCACCTCTGTCAGCATGTTCCAGCATACCACACAGGAATAGGCTTTGCTTTTTGAAAGTATTGCCTTGAGGACTAGGAAAAAAAGCACATTCAAACAAAAATGTTAGAATATAGAAGAAAACGAAAAACTGCCCAGAACGCTGACATCTTGAGCTCAGAAACTCCTGTTACAGTGGCACCCTTCTGAGTAAACCATTCCAGTAGGTAGATGCAGCAGTATACCCATCTCCATCACCTGACATATGCCTACAGGATGTGGGGTCCTCACAGGTTGGGGAGGGGTCTCAGGAGACACGACACCTAGGTTAGGCATTCACAGTGCATGCTGTGCATCCAGCCTGCCTGCATTTGCTGCACTGGCCCAGGAGTCCCACACAATAGACTAAATCAGAATAATATAAACTAATGACCAAACCAAAACAAATCATCTTTAAGCCACAACTGCCTCTGAGTCCCTGGTTGGAAGATTTCTAGAGCAAGAGTGTGGCTATGTGAGTGAGTGGGAGGGGGGTGGGGGGGTCTTTGTGGGGAGAGCGTGTGGTACACTCAGGAGGGAGAGGAGGTCCTGACTCGAGGGGCATCAGCTGGCAGAGGGATCATGCGGGTGTCTTGGGCCTGGGGTTCCAGGCTCCGTATGATGGAGCTGGCCCTACAGACTTTCTAGTAGCTGGTAGGATGCTATGACAATCAAAGGTTGCCAAAACAGTGCGCTCCCACCAGCCTCTGCCTTTGGTGGAAGGGTTCCGGAATCCATGAGCTAAGACACATCAACATAGATTGGACCCTTCTCAACTGCAGTCCCCTCTGCCCTGGCAGAGCTGAGTCCTACCTGTTTTGAACCAGCCGTCTGAAGTGAAAGCACTTTTTGTTTCTTCTGGCTTATCCCAGTACTCTCGAAACACAGAGGGTCCCCTAACCAGCAGCTCCCCTTCCTTTTCCTCCAGCCCTGGGGTTACCTGGAGAAGGTAGGAGATACATGAAGGTCAGACAGAGAAGGCAGCCTTGGGGGTCTTCACGACCCCATAACCCCAGGCCTGCCCTCTGGCCCAGGCAGGTGGATTCCACCTATGATCAAACGCCATCTGAAATTAGACAGCTGGAAACTTTGAAAATCCCAATCTTCACAGGTGGAGCTCAGTCACGCCTGGGCCAAGGGCACTTCCTTGGCCTTGGTCTGGGCCCCAGAGCCTAGGGCTTGAGGTGTAGCTCATGACTGTCCACTTCTAAAACTGTGCCTAAATCCCACCTCTGTAAACTTTTCAGAAGCTGTGAAACACCTGTTAGTGCCACCTACGCGCTGAGGGCTGGCAGCACCTGACAGAGCCTCTGCGCAGTGATGGCTTCGCTCAGAGCAGTCAACTACAGAAATCCCTGGTGCTGGGCAGAGCCGTGGGCACTCAGAGCAGTCAACTACAGAAATCCCTGGTGCTGGGCAGAACTGTGGGCACTCAGAGCAGTCAACTACAGAAATTCCAGGTGCTGGGCAGAGCCGTGGACACTCAGAACAGTCAACTACAGAAATTCTGGGTGCTGGGCAGAGCTGTGGGCACTCAGAGCAGTCAACTACAGAAATTCCTGGTGCTGGGCAGAGCCATGGGCACTCAGAGCAGTCAACTACAGAAATCCCTGGTGCTGGGCAGAACTGTGGGCACTCAGAGCAGTCAACTTCAGAAATCCCTGGTGCTGGGCAGAGCCATTGGCACTCTGGCAATATTAAGAATGCCAGGCCAGGGGCTGGAGAGATAGCCTAGCGGTTAAGAGCACCGACGCTCTTGCAGAGGACCCGGGTTCGATCCCCAGCACCCACATGGCGGCTAAGAACCGTCTGTAACTCCAATTCCAGGAGAACTCCAGTTCCAGGGGAATCTGAGACCCTCTTCTGACCTCCGCGGCATTGCACGACACGGGTGCACAGACCTGCA
>VZQC01008640.1:1173182-1210764 GCA_009823505.1 Rhizomys pruinosus | reverse complement strand
AAAGAAAGAAAGAAAACAAATGAATCACTCAAAAGATGGAGCAAAGAGCTGAACAGATACTTCACAAGTAAGGAATTAGAGATGGCTGAGAAACATCTTAAGTGTTCAACATTGCTAATAATTAAGGAAATGCAAATGAAAACCACTTTAAGATATCATCTCACTCCAATAAGACTGGCTAGGATCAAGAAAACAAATGATATCAAGTGCTGGAGAGATTGTGGGGAAAGGGGAACACTCATCCATTGCTGGTGGGAATGTAAACTTGTAGAGCCACTATGGAAAGCAGTGTGGAGAACCCTTGGAAGATTCAAAATGAGCTTACCACCTGACCCAGTCATACCACTCCTGGGTATATACACACAAGACTCATCTTACCACAGAGATACATGCACAGCCATGTTTATTACAGTTCTCTTCACAATAGCAAAAAGCTGAACCAACCCAAATGCCCCTCAACTGATGAGTGGATAGAGAAAATGTGGTACATGTACACAATGGAGTTCTATGAAGCAGTAAAGAAAGACGACATCATGAGCTTTGCAGGTAAATGGATGGAACTGGAAGATATGTAGTGAAGTAACACAGTCCCAGAAAAACAAACAACAAATGGTGTCCCTCATCTGTTTGCTAGTGCTAATAACCCAGTTATAAACATCTCTTGTTGGGAGTGATACATTATGGAAAGAACACCAACAACAGAAAAGACTGCATCAAAGAACTGACTGAAAGGGTGAATCTGGTGGGGTGGGGGGTTGGGACAGGGACATGGTTCTAGATTTGATTTGTAACATAATCTTGTACAAAAAATATATGTAAATCCCGGAGTTTACTGTTTCAGGCAGAAGTTCACCATTTTAGTCAGTTCTTTGGTGGCTTTTTAAAAAAAAATTTATTTTTTTTTTATGTGTATGAATGTACTGTCTGCATATAGGTCTGTAACCTGTGTCATGCAATGCCACAGAGGTCAGAAGAGGGTTTCAGATTCCCCTGGAAGTGGAGTTAAAGACAGTTCTCGGCCACCATGTGGGTGCTGGGGATTGAACCCGGGTCCTCTGCAAGAGCAGTTGGTGCTCTTGACCACTAGGCCATCTCTCCAGCCAACCCCCCCTTTTTTTTTAATCTCAGCACTAAACATCCAGAGGCAGGCAGATCTCTAAGAGTTTGAGGCATGCCTGGTCTACATAAAGTTCCAGGCTAACCAGAGCTACAAAGTGAGACAGTGCCTAAAAAACTAAAACTTTAAAAAGCTACAAAAGTAATATTTTTTAAAATTATGTGTTAATTGTATATTGTCTGTGTGGGGTTATATGCACATGAGGGCAGTGCCCAGAGAAGGCAGAAGAAGGCAGTGGATCTTCTGGAGCTGGAGTTACAGGAGGTTGTAAGCTAGCTTATGTGGGTGGTAGAAACTGAATTTGGGTCTTCTGGAAGAGCAACAAGTGCTCTTACCTGCTGACTTATCTTTCTAGCCCCCAGAAAAAAAAAAACATTTAAACATATTTAATAACTATGCATGATAAATGCACTCAGCATATCATAGATATAATGGAATTTACTAAAGTCTGAACCTAACATAACATGTGATGAGAAGTGGAGTGCTTTCCTCGTAAGATCAGAAGCAGGGGGCCAGCGGGATGGCTCAGTGGGTAAAGGTGCCACCACCAAGCCCAACGACTTGAGCTTGATAGAAAGAGACAAGCCACGCCTGCAAGCTGTACTCAACCCTCCATATGTGTACAGACAATCCCCCCAACCAAAATAATAAAGAAAAATGTAAACATACTAAAAGAAGCTGAATATGGAAAAAAAGGTAAATTTCTCTGACTTCAAGACCATCCCCATCTACATATTGAGTTGCAGGCCAGAGAGACCCTATTGCAAAAAAAAAAATAAATAAATAAATAAAAATAAAATGTGCCCTTTATTTGCAAAAGTGATTATATGTGTAAAAATCTCCCCAAAATTACAAAATCAAATTAAACAACCTCCTAAAACTAGTAGGTGAATTTGGCTGGGTTATTAAAGGATGAGGAGGCTCACCCAAGATTAACAAACTAGCAGTGACAATTAGCAGCAGGCGCAACCCACCCCCATGTTATTTGTAAAAGAAGACTAAGAAGGGAAAAGATAAGAAGCATCTAAGTGTAATTTTTTTTAAAAGATTTTCTTTTTTGGGGGCTGGAGAGAGAGCCTAGCGGTTAAGAGAGCCAACTGCTCTTGCAGAGGACCCAGGTTCGATCCCCAGCACCCACATGGCAGCTAAGAACCGTAACTCCGGGGCTGGAGAGATGGCCTAGCGGTTAAGAGCGCCGATCGCTCTTACAGAGGACCCGGGTTCAATCCCCAGCACCCACATGGCGGCTGAGAACCGTCTGAAGCTCCAATTCCAGGAGAACTCCAGTTCCAGGGGAATCCGAGACCCTCTTCTGACCTCCGCGGCGTTGCACGACACGGGTGCACAGACTTGCATGTAAAATAAAAACTGATGTGCACAAGCTCCAGAGGTAGAGGTGTGGTGGAAAGAGGCATTTCTTGAGAAGCCACAAAAGATTTTGATCCCCACATCTGCCAAAATAAAATAATTATAATAATTGCCATTTCTCTACGTGTTAAACAAAGTTTAAAAATGAAAACTTGCTATTAGAATCACACTACGATGTTAAGACTGTACTATAGTAAGGCTCACAGGAGGTTTGGAAGACTAATAATTATGGATGGGCAAGATGATACTCCATAGACCCACATCTAGAGTATGTGCCAGCTGATTTTTACCAAAGTTGCAAGGCAACATAATGAGGAAGTGGCTTTTTCCATAAATTACAGTTGACCAGTTTGGGGTCAATATATTACAAATAAAGAACTTCAGACCGGGCATGGTGTCAGCACTGATCCTATTTATAGTCCAAGTCTACTCCGAGCTAGTCCAGACTCGGGGGCAGAGGCAGGTGGATTTCTGAGTTCGAGAGGCCAGCCTGGTCTTCACATGGTAGTCCAGGCCAGACTGGGAGTACCTGTGCTACAAAAAGTCACAAAAAAAACAAGCTCGGGATGTTGGTGGTATTAGGTGCAAGCCTTTTATCCTAGCACTTGGTATGGCAGAGGTCCAGGCGGATGTACTTGTGAGTTCAAGGCTGAGCCTGTGTCTACAGTAGTATGAGTTCAGGATAGACTGGGGCTACAAGGAGAACCCTGTCTGCAAAAAGTACACTCCCCAAAAAAACCCAGCAAAAACAAACAAACAACACAAACAAATAGCCACTATCCTCACACACACTAGAAAAACCAAAATGTAGGGTGGTAGGATAGGTCACAAGCCACTAAAGAGGCTGAGGCTGAGAACACGCAAAAAAAAGCAAAAAAAAAGTATAAAAGCAAAAATGTGGGGCTGGAGAGATGTCACTGAGCGGGTAGAGCGCTGACCCCGCTCTTACAGAGGACCTGGTTCGATCCCCAGCACCCACATGGCGGACCGAGAACATCCATAACTCCATTCGGAGAAACTCCATTCCAGGGGAATCCGAACACCCTCTCTCTGACTCCGCGGCATTTGCAACGACATGGGTGCACAAACTTGCATGCAGACATTACAATTGATAAACACATACTTCAAGAACAATAAACCAGGTTGGTGGCACACCCTTTATGCCTAGCACTTTGGGGGCACGAGGACACAGTATCTGAATTCAGAATTGTCTGTGTGAGTTCGAGGCCAGCCTGGTCTACAGAGCTGAGTTCAGAGCAGCCAAAGCGACAGGGAGACCTGTCCTCAAAAAGACCAAAACAAACAAATAAACAAACAAAACAAAAAAAAACCCCAAAAATGTATCACAGATGCAAACATGAAATTATCAAAGCATTCAGAAGAAAACCTAGTTTAGTTTGTAGACATGATATCAGAAGCTCAACCCATAGATGGGAAAAAAGATAAAGCTTGATCAAAATTAAAAACTTGCTCTTTAGCCAGGGCATGATGGTGCAACGACCTTTGAATCCTAGCACTTGGAGGCAGAGGCAGGCGGATCTTTGTGAGTTCAAGGCCGCCTGGTCATACAGAGTGAGTTCCAGGACAGCTGGGGCTACAGAGAGACCCTGTCCTCAAAAAAGACCAACAAACAAAAAAAAAAAGAAAAAAAATTAAAAACTGCTCTATAAAAAACAAAAAGGCAAACAACAGACTGGAAGAAAAATGTTGCCAAATTGTGTATCCAAAACAAATTCTTAAACTAACAGTAACTCCGCGGCGTTGCACGACACGGGTGCACAAACTTGCATGCAGACAGTACATTCATACACATACAGAAATAAATAAAATTAATAAAAAAAAAAAGAACCGTAACTCCAATTCCAGGAGAACTCCAGTTCCAGGGGAATCTGAGACCCTCTTCTGACCTCCGCGGCATTGCACGACACAGGTGCACAAACCTACATGCAGACAGTACATTCATGCACATATGAAAATAAATAAAATTAAAAAAGAACAAAAGACTTTCTGTTTTTAATTATTTATTTATTATTATTTTTATTGTGTATATGAGTGTATTGTCTGCATGTAGGTTGGTGCACCTGTGTCATGCAAATGCCGCAGAGGTCAGAAGAAGGTGTCAGATTCCTGTGGAACTGGAGTTAAAGAGGTTCTTAGCTGCCATGTGGGTGCTGGGAATTGAACCCAGGTCCTCTGCAAAAGCAGCTGGTGCTCTTAAACACTGAGCTATCTCTCCAGCCCCCTAAGTGTAATTTTAACAAGTCAGATATTGCATCTGTTTGCTGAAAATCAATCAATCAATCTATCTATCTATCTATATATTATATATATTCATAGAATATATTATATATATATTCTTTTGAGACAGGGTTTCCGTTTAGCCCCAGCTGGCCTGGAACTCACAGCTGGCCTTGAACTCAGAGAGAGAGAGATCCACCTGTCAATGTGCTGGGATTAAAGGTGTGTGCCACCAAGGTCAACTTGAAAATTGCATTTAAAAAAGGCAGATCACCCCAGCACTCCGGAGGCAGAGGCAGGTGGATCTAAAAGGTAATCAGACCTCCTCCAAGTAAAAGGAGAGACACATCATGTTCATGGATTGAAGCTTAGTCATTCTTAGTTATTGATCTATGGATTTAATACAATTCCAACTAAGAACTCCAAATATTTCTTTCAGATACAGACAAGATAATTATAGAGCTGAAGGGTTGGAAGACGACTGTGTACATGAAGTACCCACCACATAAGCGTAAGGACTGTTGTTTGGAGCCCTAGACCTCACATAAAAGCCAGATGTGGAACGGGTGTGGTAATCCATGCCTATAATCCCAGACAGTACTGAGAGATGGATCTCTGTGAATGTGACGCTAACCTAGTCTACATAGGTTCCAGGCCAGCCAGAAACTCAAAAAAACAAAACAAAAAGCCAGACGTGATGTAGTAGGTGTGTATTTGTGATTCTAGCATGTTTATGGTAAGATGTGGGGGAGACAGGAGAGTCCTGGAAACTCGAGGACTAGCCAGCTGGCATACAAGATGGTGAGTGATAAAAAGGGGGGGGGGAGGGCTGGAGAGATGGCTCAGTGGTTAAGAGCGCCAACTGCTCTTGCAGAGGACCTGGGTTCAATTCCCAGCACCGACATGGCGGCTAAGAACCATCTTTAACTCTAGTTCCAGGGGAATCTGACACCCTCTTCTGACCTCCTAGGCATTGCACGACACGGGTGCACCAACCTACATGCAGACAGTACACTCATACATATAAAAAAAAACAAAAAACAAAAAACAAAACCCTGCTTTGGCTGGGTGTGGTGGCACACGCCTTTATTCCCAGCACTCAGGAGGCAGAGGCAGGTGGATCTCTGTGAGTTAGTTCAAGGCTAGCCTGTTCTACATAGCAAGCTCCAGGCCAGCTGGGATTAAAGGGAGACCCTATCTGTATTAGTCACTTTTCTGTTGCTGTGATAAAGCACCATGACCAAGGAATTTATAAAGGGAAGAGTTTATTTGAGCTTACGATTGGCGGTTCTAGGGAATTAGAGTCCATTGTGGCGGGAGGCGTGGCGGCTGGATCTGGAGCAGCAAACCGAGGGTCACATCTGGAAAAGAGCACAGGAAGCAGAGAGGGCAACTGTAGACCACGAGGCTTGTTAAAACTAAGCCTGCCCCCAGTGACACACTTCCTCCAGCACAGCCACACACTCCAAGACCTCCAAAAACAGCGCCACCAACTGGAGACAAACGTATGAATACCTAGAGCCTATGGGGAACACTCATTCAAACCACCATGCATACTTGCCAGCAGTAATTTATGCATGTGGCTCTTCCAGACACAGGAAGAAATCATGTGGTTTTCAAAGAATTCCCTTGACACTGGGCTAGTAGGATATTCCTCCATGCTTCCTTCACATCTTTGTTTCTGAGAGTGTAGATGAGAGGATTGAGCAGAGGGGTGAGGACACAGTAGAAGAAGGACATGAACTTGGCTTGGGGGCTGNCACTTCCTCCAGCACGGCCACACCTTCTAAGACCTCCAAAAACAGCGCCACCAACTGGAGACAAATGTCTGAATACTTACAGCCTATGGGGGACACGCATTCAAACCACCACACTATCTCAAAAAATAAAATAAAATAAAATAAAATAAAAACCAGACAAAAACCCTGCTTCAAAAACAGGTGGAAAGTGAGGACTGACACATCTGACCTCCACATGTGTGCTATACCATGCGTGCACCCACACTCACACAGATAAAATAAAACTGATGTGCACAAGGCTCCAGGGTAAGAGTGTGGTGGAAGAGCATTTCTGAGAAGCCACAAAGTTTGATCCCCAACACTGCAAAAAATAAAAATAATTTAAATTGCCATTTTGCACTTTAAACAAGTTTAAAATGAAAAGTTGCTAGAATCACACTACGATGTTAAGACTTACTATAAAGGCCACAGGAGTGAAGACAATATTATGATGGCAGAGCCATACCCACTCAGATATGTCCAGCTGATTTTTACCAAAGTTGCAAGGCAACATAATGAGGAAGTGGCTTTTTCCATAAATTACAGTTGACCAGTTGGTCAACTATATACAAAAAAGAACTTCAGCCGGGCATGGTGGCACACGCCTTTAATCCCAGCACTCGGGAGGCAGAGGCAGGTGGATTTCTGTGAGTTCAAGGCCAGCCTGGTCTACATGGTGAGCTCCAGGCCAGCTGGGAAGACCCTGTCTCAAAAAGTCCAAAAAAAAAAGCCGGGTGTGGTGGTGCAAGCCTTTATTCCTAGCACTTGGGAGGCAGAGGCATGCGGATCTTGTGAGTTCAAGGCCAGCCTGGTCTACAGAGTGAGTTCCAGAATAGCTGGGGCTACAAGGAGACCCTGTCTCAAAAAGACCCCTCCCCAAAAAAACCCAGCAAAAACAAACAAACAAACAAACAAATACACTTCCTCACACACACTAGAAAAACCAAAATGTAGGGCTGGAGGGATAGCGCAGCCGTTAAAGGCTGAGGCTGAGAACCGCAAAAAAAGAAAAACCAAAATGTGGGGGCTGGAGAGATGGCCTAGCGGTTAAGAGCGCTGACCGCTCTTACAGAGGACCTGGGTTCGATCCCCAGCACCCACATGGCGGCCGAGAACAGTCTGAAACTCCAATTCCAGGAGAACTCCAGTTCCAGGGGAATCCGACACCCTCTTCTGACCTCCGAGGCATTGCACGACATGGGTGCACAAACTTGCATGCAGACAGTACATTGATACACATACTGAAATAAATAAATGCCAGGCGTGGTGGCACACGCCTTTAATCCTAGCACTTGGGAGGCAGAGGCACGCGGATCTCTGTGAGTTCGAGGCCAGCCTGGTCTACAGAGTGAGTTCCAGGACAGCCAAAGCTACAGGGAGACCCTGTCTCAAAAAGACCAAAACAAACAAACAAACAAACAAAAAACCCCAAAAATGTATCACAGATGCAAACATGAAAATTATCAAGCATTCAGAAGAAAACCTAGTTTAGTTTGTAGACATGATATCAGAAGCTCAACCCATAGATGGGAAAAAAGATAAAGCTTGATCAAAATTAAAAACTTGCTCTTTAGCCAGTTAGCCCAGGACAATAGATGGTGCACGCCTTTAATCTAGCACTTGGGAGGCAGAGGCAGGCGGATCTTTGTGAGTTCAAGGCCAGCCTGGTCTACAGAGTGAGTTCCAGGACAGCTGGGCTACAGAGAGACCCTGTCTCAAAAAGACCAAAAAAAAAAAAAAAAAAAAAAAATTAAAAACTTGCTCATAAAAAAACAAAAAAGGACAAACAACAGAACTGGAAGAAAAATGTGCCAAATTGTGTATCCAAAACAGAATTCTTAAAACTCAACAGTAAGGGCTGGAGAGATGGCCTAGCGGTTAGAGCGCCGACCGCTCTTACAGAGACCCGGGTTCGNCCTATTTGTAATTATTTCTTGTTGGGAGTGATACATTATGGAAAGAAACCAACAACGAAAAAGACTGCATCAAGGAACTGACTGAAAGGGTGAAACTCATGGGGTGGGGGGTTGGGAGGAGGACAATGGGTCTAGATTCGATTTGTACATAATCTTGTACAAAAATTATGTAAATCCCGGAGTTTACTGTTTCAGGCAGGCGAATTTCACCATTTTAAGTTCAGTTTCTTTGTGGCTTTAAAAAAAAAAAAAAATTTATTTTTTTTTTATGTGTATGATGGTACTGTCTGGCATATAGGTCTGTAACCTGTGTCATGCAATGCACGAGGTCAGAAGAGGTTTCGAGATTCCCTGGAAGTGGAGTTAAAGACAGTTCTCAGGTACCATGTGGGTCTGGTGAGTGAACCGGGTCTCTGCAAGAGCATTGGTGCTCTTGACCACTAGGCCAGCTCTCCAGCCACCCGCCCTTATTTTTTTAAATCTCAGCACTAAACATCCAGAGGCAGGCAGATCTCAAATTTGGGCATGCCTGGTCTAATAAAGTTCCGAGCTAACAAGAGCTACAAAGTGAGACAGTGCCTAAAAAACTGAAAACTTTAAAACGCTACAAATAAATTTTTTAAATTATGTTTTTTTTTTTTTTTTTTACTTTTATTTTATGTACACCTTTGTTCAGTGCCCAAGAAGGCCAGAAGAAGGGCATGGATCTTCCTGAGCTGGAGTTACAGGAGGGTTTGAACAGTCATGTGGGTGGTAGAAACTGAATTTTGGGTCCTCTGCAAGAGGGCAAAAAGTGCTCTTACCTGCTGACTTATCTTTCTAGCCCCCAGAAAAAAACATTTAAACAGATTAATAATAACTATGCATGATAAATGCACTCAGCATATCATAGATATAATGGAATTTACTAAAGTCTGAACCTAACATAACATGTGATGAGAAGTGGAGTGCTTTCCTCGTAAGATCAGAAGCAGGGGGCCAGCGGGATGGCTCAGTGGGTAAAGGTGCCACCACCAAGCCCAACGACTTGAGCTTGATAGAAAGAGACAAGCCACGCCTGCAAGCTGTACTCAACCCTCCATATGTGTACAGACAATCCCCCCAACCAAATAATAAAGAAGAATGTAAACATACTAAAAGAAGCTGAATATGGAAAAAAAGGTAAATTTCTCTGACTTCAAGACCATCCCCATCTACATATTGAGTTGGCATGCCAGAGGACCACTATTGCAAAAAAAAATAAATAAATAAATGAAAAATAAATGTCCCCTTGATTGCAAAAGTGATTATATGTGTAAAAATCTCCCCAAAATTACAAAATCAAATTAAACAACCTCCTAAAACTAGTAGGTGAATTTGGCTGGGTTATTAAAGGATGAGGAGGCTCACCCAAGATTAACAAACTAGCAGTGACAATTAGCAGCAGGCGCAACCCACCCCCATGTTATTTGTAAAAGAAGACTAAGAAGGGAAAAGATAAGAAGCATCTAAGTGTAATTTTTTTTAAAAGAATGTTCTTTTGGTGGGGGCTGGAAGGACAGCCTGCGGTTAAGAGTGACAACTTCTCTTGCAGAGGACCCAGGTTCGATCCCCAGCACCCACATGGCAGCTAAGAACCGTTAACTCCGGGCTGGAGAGATGGCCTAGCGGGTAAGGATCGCCGAGCGCTCTTACAGAGGACCCGTGTTTCAATCCCAGCACCAACAAATGGCGGCTGAGAACCGTCTGAAGCTCCATTCCAAGGAGAACTCCAGTTCCCAGGGGAATCCGAGACCCTCTTCTGAACTCCGCAGCGTTGGCACCGACACCGGGGCACATACTTGCATGCAGAACAGTGTACATCAACCAACATGACAGAAAATAAAATAAAATTAATAAAAAAAAAAGAACGTAACCAATACAAAAAAAAAAAAACTCACGTTCCAGGGGAATGCTGGAGACCTCTTCTGACCTATCACGCGGCATTGCACAACATGGTTGCAAACAAACTACATGCAGACAGTGACCATCATGCACATATGAAATAAATAAAAATTTAAAAAAAGAACAAAATTTTACTTTTTTTTTTTTTTTATTAAATTATTTATTCATTATTTTTATTGTGTATATGAGTTGTATTGTCTGCATGTAGGTTGGCTTTTTGGTGCCTGTGTCATAGCAAAATGCCGCAGAGGTCAGAAGAAGGTGTCGATTTTCCTCTGGAACTTGGAGGGTTAAAGAGTGGTTCTTAGCTGCCATGTGGGTGCTGGGAATTGAACCCAGGTCCTGCGCAAAACACTCTGTCCCTTAAACACGAGCTATCTCTCCAGCCCCCTAAGTGTAATTTTAACAAGTCAGATATTGACATCTGTTGGCCCTGAAAATCATCAATCAATCAAATCTATCTATCTAATCTAGCTATATCTATATATTATTCATAGAATATTACTGTTATATATAATTTTTCTTTTGAGACAAGGGTCCGTTTGAGCCCCAGCTGGCCTTGAACTCACGCTGGCCTTTGAATCATAGAGAGAGAGATCCACTGTCAATGTTGCTCTGGCGATTAAAGGTGATGTGCCACCAAGGTTCAACTTGAAAATTGCATTTAAAAAAGGCATATACCACCGCACTCCGGAAGGCAGAGGCAGTGGATCTAAAGGTAATCGACCTTCTCCAAGGTAAAAGGAGAGACACATCATGTTCATGGATTGAAGCTTAGTCATTCTTAGTTATTGATCTATGGATTTAATACAATTCCAACTAAGAACTCCAAATATTTCTTTCAGATACAGACAAGATAATTATAGAGCTGAAGGGTTGGAAGACGACTGTGTACATGAAGTACCCACCACATAAGCGTAAGGACTGTTGTTTGGAGCCCTAGACCTCACATAAAGCCAGATGTGAAAACGGGGACTGGTAATCCCATGCCTATAATCCCAGACAGTACTGAGAGATGGATCTTGATAACTTGAACGCATAACGCTGTCTACATTAGGTTCCCAGGCCAGCCAGAACTCAAAAAAGACAAAACAAAAGCCAGAGTGATTGTAGAGGTGTGGTATTTGTGAGTCTATTCTAGCATGTTTATGGTAAGATGTGGGGACAGGAGAGTCCTGGAAATCGGAGGACTAGCCAGCTGGCATACAAGATGGTGAGTGATAAAAGGGGGGGGGGAGGGCTGGAGAGAGATGGTCAGTGGTTAGAGCGCCAACTGCTCTGCGGGAGACCTGGGTTCAATTCCCAGACACCGACATGGCGGCTTAAGAACATCTTTAACTCTAGTTCCAGGGAATCTGGACACCCTCTTCGTGACCTCCTAGCATTGCACGACACGGGTGACCAACCTACATGCAGACACTACACGCATACATATAAAAAAAAACATAAACAAAAAACAAAAAACCCTAAAGCAATTCATGCTGGGTGTGGTGGCACACAGCTTTAATTCCAGCACTCAGGGGCAGAGGCAGGTGGATCCTGTGAGTAGGTTCAAGGCTAAGCCTGTTTCTACATAGCAAGCTGCCAGGCCGCTGGATAAAAGGGAGACCCTATCTGTAAGTCACTTTTCTGTTGCTGTTGGAAAAGCACCATGACCAAGGACTTGTATAAAGGGAGAGATTTTTATTTGAGCTTACGATTGGCGGTTCTAGGGAAAAAGGTCCATCTGTGGGGGAGGCGTGGCGGCTGGATCTGAGCACAAACCGGAGGGTCACATCTGGAAAAGAGCACAGGAAGCAGAGAGGAGAGACTGGAGACGGCACGAGGCTTTTATTGAACTTGTAGCCCCCCCCCCAGTGACACACTTCCTCCAGCACTGGCCACAGCCTTCTAAGACTCCAAAAGCACGTGTCACTCACCAATTTTACCTTGAACAGTTCTTGTTCGGTAACCTAGTGTATGACCGATGTAGTGCTATAGTTTATCAAATGGCAAACGATCTTTATAGGGATGGATAGCTTACAGGTATCTCTACAGCGTTCACGAGCGACGCGCGAGCTTACAGCTATTTGCATCTTTCTGTGAAACGACCACATTATCTCAAAAAATTAAAACTACATAAAATAAATAAAATAAAAACCAGACAAAAACCCTGCTTCAAAACAGGTGGAAAGTGAGGACTGACACATCTGACCTCCACATGTGTGCTATACCAGCGTGCACCGCTACGCACCCTCAACATAAAACTAAAACACATGATGTGCACAAGCTCACAGAGGTAGAGAGTGTGGTGGAAAGCATCTTGAGCTAGGGTTAGCTCTGTAGTTTGCAAGCACAAGAGTTTTGATCCCCAACACTGCCAAAAAATAAATAAATAATTTAAATTTCCATTTTGCACTTTAAACAAGTTTAAAATGAAAAGTTGCTATTAGAATCACACTACGATGTTAAGACTTACTATAAAGGCCACAGGAGTGAAGACAATATTATGATGGCAGAGCCATACCCACTCAGATATGTCCAGCTGATTTTTACCAAAGTTGCAAGGCAACATAATGAGGAAGTGGCTTTTTCCATAAATTACAGTTGACCAGTTGGTCAACTATATACAAAAAAGAACTTCAGCGGGCATGGTGGCACACGCCTACTTTAATCCCAGCACTCGGGAGGCAGAGGCAGGTGGATTTCTTGTTCGGTATAGGCAGCCTGGTCTACATGGTGAGCTCCAGGCGCCTGGGAAGACCCTGTCTCAAAAAGTCCAAAAAAAAAAGCCGGGTTGGTGGTGGTGCAAGCCTTTTTCCTAGCACTTGGGTAGGCAGAGGCATGGGTCTTGTGAGTTCAAGGCGAGCTGGTCTACAGTAATGAGTTCCAGAAGACTGGGGCTACAAGGAGACCCTGTCTCAAAAAGACCCCTCCCCAAAAAAACCCAAGCAAAAACAAAACAAACAAACAAACAAATACACTTCCATCACACACACTAGAAAAACCAAAATGTAGGGCGTGAGGATAGCGCACCGTTAAAGGCTGAGGCTGAGAACCGCAAAAAAAAAGAAAAAAAAAATGTGGGGGCTGGAGAGATGACAGCGGTTAAGAGCGCTGACCGCTCTTACAGAGGACCTGGTTCGATCCCAGCACCCACAATGGCGGCCGAGAACAGTCATTAACTCCAATTCCAGGAGAACTCCAGTTTCCAGGGGAATCCGACACCCTCTTCTGAACCTCCGAGGCATTTGCCACGACATGGGTGCACAAACTTGCATGCAGACTAGTACATTGATAACATCATGACTAAGAAATATAACCAGCGGTGGCACACGCCTTTATCCTAGCACTTGGGAGGCAGAGGCACCGCGGATCTGCTGTGTAGTTCGAGGCCAGCCTGGTCTACAGAGTGAGTTCCAGACAGCCAAAGCTACAGGAGAACCCTGTCTCAAAAAGACCAAAACAAACAAACAAACAAACAAAAAACCCCAAAAATGTATCACAGATGCAAACATGAAATTATCAAGCATTCAGAAGAAAACCTAGTTTAGTTTGTAGACATGATATCAGAAGCTCAACCCATAGATGGGAAAAAAGATAAAGCTTGATCAAAATTAAAAACTTGCTCTTTAGCCAGGCATGATGGTGCACGCCTTTAATCCTAGCACTTGGGAGGCAGAGGCAGGCGGATCTTTGTGAGTTCAAGGCCAGCCTGGTCTACAGAGTGAGTTCCAGGACAGCTGGGCTACAGAGAGACCCTGTCTCAAAAAGACCAAAAAAAAAAAAAAAAAAAAAAAAATTAAAAACCTTGCTCTATAAAAAACAAAAAGGCAAACAACAGACTGGAAGAAAAATGTTGCCAAATTGTGTATCCAAAACAGAATTCTTAAAACTCAACAGTAAGGGGCTGGAGAGATGGCCTAACGGTTAGAGCGCCGACCGCTCTTACAGAGACCCGGGTTCGATCCCCAGCACCCACATGGCGGCGAGAGCCGTCTGGAAACTCCAATTCCAGGAGAACTCCAGTTCCAGGGGAATCCGAGACCCTCTTCTGACCTCCGCGGCATTGCACGACACGGGCTGCAGCACAGACTTGCATGCAGACGTACCATTCATAACACATACGAAATAAATAAAAAAACCAAAAAAAAAAAAAAACTCAACAGTAAGAAAACAAGGACCCTACACAATCGTGTTGAGGTGTGGACTGACACCAATGACAAAGGGGTGGCCATGAGGTGGGCAGCACCTCGGCCCTGTAGATGGACATGCGCTGGAACTATAATCACCCGCTGTCAGCACCTAGGACAATGGCCAGGGCAGAAATGCCAGACAATTTCGAGGGCTGGGAGGACACAGAGCTGAGGCCTCATGTGTTGCTCAGCCCCTCCTCAGGAGCAGCTTAGGCAGCTTCTAAACATACATGGGGCATGTGCACCAGCATCTTTCTCCCAAGGATTTACCTTAAAGATAAACAGGTGCACAAGAAAAATCTCAAAATTAATGTTTATTAAAATTATATCATCCCACAAGAACCATGTAATAGGAGGCTCATCTCGCCTCATGTTTCAGAGTCTTGGTTCACAGGCACCTCAGCCCTTGCTTCTGAGCCTGTGATGAGGCAGAACACTGTGGTAGAAGGCTGGGTAAGAGCAGAGCTATTCATCCCATGGTGCCCAGGAAGCACAGTAAGAAAGGAGGAATGAGGGTGCATCTTTCCAGAGCATACCCCCAGGGACCCACTTCCCCCCGGCTGGTTCTACTTCCCAATAATGCCATCCTAAGCCACTGGTGAGGTGAGAGCCCATAGGATCCATTCACTTTCCAATGCCCCCAATACACTCACCTTTTGGGAACACCTCAGACTCAAATCATCACATGTCCCATATGTCTCCCACCTGGGACATTACTTGATGGCAAAAAGGGACAAATGTGGGTACACGCAATTTATTTTTATTTATTTATTTTTTATGTGTATGAATGTACTGTCTGCATGTAGGTTTGTGTACCCCTGTCGTGCAATGACGTGGAGGTCAGAAGAGGGTGTCAGATTCCCCTGGAACTGGAGTTAAAGACGGTTCTCAGCTGCCATGTGGGTGCTGGGGATCGACCCCAGTCCTCTACAAGAGCAGTCAGTGCTCTTAACCGCTAGGCCATCTCTCCAGCCATGGTACACACAATTGGACTCTACAGGATCCCACCATATGACACTCTGGATGAGACACAACTTGAAAAGAAAGGTGAAGCTGTACTGGGCTGGGTGATGGAGAGAACTGCAGGAGGGCAAGAGAGGCTCTGGGTGGTGACGTGATTCTAAATGCATTGATTCATAATTGTGGCTGGACATGGTGGCGCACACCTTTAATCCCAGCCCTCATGAGGCTGAGGCAGGTGGATCTCTGTGAGATGGAGACCAGGCTGGCCTTGAACTCACAAAGATCCGCCTGCCTCTGCCTCCTGGGTGCTGGGATTAAAGGTGTGTGCCACCATACCCAGCACATCTTAATTTCTGATTTTGTCTAATAAGAAATAACAGACACTTATTCCAAGGCAAGTTACATTAATGTAACTTGCCTTGGAAGTACTACAGTCACAAAAGCTGTACCCAGACACAAGGCTGAATCCGGCTCTCCCAACCTTGTCTTAGGCACTACCACAGTTAAACCACATTCAAGGGCACAAACATGGATGCCCACCACATCTAACTGCTTGTGAGGACGCAGGCTGACGTCTAGCCTTGGTGTACACCCTAGCTCCCAACAAGGCCATGCTTTGAAGCTACTGTAGGAAGCAGACACTTCACTCATAGGAATTCAGCCAGAGTCCACTCCCAGCCAGTGTCCTGCTGGCTAAAGGCTGTGCGTCACCAGAACTGACCCTTTCTCTCTGCAGTTGTTGCTGACAGTCCGACTGGAGGCCTGATGCATATGCACACTGAGGGCTGTTCTGGCTCCTCTGGGGCAGAGACAGGTTAGATGTTAGAATCCTAGTGGATAGGGAAAATGCCAACAAAGAGACACAGGTGGCTTAGACAAATTGAGTGGGGGGCCATATAGGGTGCCCTATTTACTACTAAAGGTCCTCTCACGTCCCTCCACGGAACCCCACTCCTAGTGTGACCTTGAGGGGTAATGACAACCTTTGGTGAGTATTCAATTCTAGAACTTTCCTTCCTGTGTGCCCATAACTACACACCTTTGGCCACTATCTTCTGTCCTCCCCAGCCTCTGTTTATCTAGGAGATCAGCTTTGTGAGTCCACAGGGAAGTCGGGGCCTTTGCCTTTGGTGCTGGCTTATCTTGCTAAACGATGCCTTCCATGTTGCCACAGATGTCAGCATTTAGATTAATGTAGCCCAGATTGACCTGAAATCCATGATCCTACTCTGTCAGCCTTCTGAATGTAGAACTTACAGGCACGCAGCACCATACCCGGCGGGCCCCTTTAAAAGGCTGCAGTTGTACTCACTGTGCATCCACGCCACTTTCTCTTCACTAAGCTGCTCACTTTGGCTGAAGCCATTCACTGGCTGCAGTGAACAAGGCACATGGTCTCTGCTACTATATTTATCCCAGCATAAATATTCTTAAAAATTATTTTAAAAATCCCAGCATAAATAAAATATTCTTAAAAATTACCGGGTATGGGGGCTGGAGAGATGCCTAGCGGTTCAGAGCACTGACTGCTCTTGCAGAGGACCCAGGTTCAATCCCCAGCACCCACATGGCGGCTGAGAACCGTCTTTAACTCCAGCTCCAGGGGAATCTGATGCCCTCTTCTGACCTCCCAGGCATTGCAGGACACAGGTGCATAGACCTACATGCAGACAGTACATTCATACACATGAAAAATAATAAATAAAAATTTTAAAAAAATTACCAGGTGTGCTGGCACAAACCTTTAATCCCAGCATTCGAAAGGCAGAGGCAGGTGGATCTCTGTGAGGTTAAGGGCAGCCTGCCTCTGCCTCCCGAGTGCATGTTTTGTTTCTTATTTTATTTATTTTTGTATGTGTATGAATGTACTGTCTGCATGTAGGTTTATGCACCCGTGTCGTGCAATGGCGCAGAGGTCAGAAGAGGGTCTTGGATTCCCCTGGAACTGGAGTTCTCCTGGAATTGGAGTTACAGATGGTTCTTAGCTGCCATGTGGGTGCTAGGGATCGAACCCGGGTCCTCTGCAAGAGCAGTCGGTGCTCTTCACCGCTAGGCCATCTCTCCAGCCCCGTGTTTCATTTCTTTTATCAGAATGCTTGGGCCGGCTCTTCTAGTGTCATGCTGAACAGTGGGAAATGCGGTCATCCTTGGCTTTTTCTAGACCTTAAGGAAGAGGTGTGAATTCTTGCCCATGCAGGACACCAGCCGCAGTTTTTTACGCGTGGCCTTTCTGCTGGGGAACCTTCCTTTCTACCTAATTTGCCAAAGTTTTATCATCAAGAGAGGTTGAATGTCAATGAATGATTTTCCCGTATCCAATGAAATCATTTTTTTTAACTTTTTAAAATTTTATTTATTTATTTATTTATTATTTCTTTATATGAATATACTGTCTACATGTAGGTTTGTGCACCCGTGGTGTCGTGTAGTGCCGTGGGCAGAGGTCAGAAGAAGGTGTCGGATTCCCCTGGAACTGGAGGTCTCCCGGAATTGGAGTTACAGACGGTTCTCAGCCACCATGTGGGTGATCGAACCCAGGTCCTCTGCAAGAGCAGTCGGCGCTCTTAACCACTAGGCCATCTCTCCAGCCCCAATAAAATCATTTTAAAATGGGCAAATGTTCCTAACACTTTGGAGGCAGAGGCAGGCAGATCTTTGTGAGTTCAATGCCAGCCTGCTCTACAGAGCGAGTCCCAGGACAGCTGGGGCTATAGGAAGGCCCTGTCTCAAAAAGACCAAAAAAAAAAAAGGGCAAATGTATAGAGAAAAGAGTAGGTAAGTGGCTGAGTGGGGGACCCAGGTGAGAAGACAGTGGAATGGGGAAGAAAGTAACTACTAATAGTCCAGTTTCTCCGTGATAAAGCATTCTAATACAGATGTTAGGTACGGCACACAATTCTGAAAACACTAAGAACCACTGGGCTATACATTCATAGGGTAAATCGTAAGACATATCCAATAAAACTTTGTTTGCTTAGTTTTTTTGGTCTTTTTGAGAGAGAGAGACTCCCTCTGGCCTCAGCTGGCCTGGAACTCCCTATGTAGACATGGCTGGCTTTGAACTCACAGAGATCTGCCTGCCTCTGCCTCCCAAGTGCTGGGAAGGACTAGGCTGGCAGAGGAGAAGGCCGGGGCAACAGAGTCATGCTGGGGGGTGGGGTGCTCCCCAAATGCTCCACATTTCCAGAGCATTCCTTTAAAGGGTACCTGAGGGAGGCAGGTTCAGTACACAAGAAAGAGGCATGGGGTAGCTAAACCACCACAGGATGTGCACAGCTAGCTGGGTACAAGTCACCCCTTCTTTATTTGAAGAGTCCCTGTTTGGGGGCATGTCATCTCATCACTGGCCTCGTATAGAGTAGATGAGTCTCTACACCCCACAGGAAGACACATAGCCTGGCAACAGTCATTCTTGTCTGAAGTGAGAGTTACTAGGTAAGGGATACTGAGGCCTGACCCCTCAACCTTTCCCCGCTCAGGGCGGATGCAGCAGTTGTCCGCACACTGATGGCAGATGGCAGCAGTGAGAGGGTGGGGGAAGGGATAGGGGACATGGGGTTCTGGTGGCCACAGGGAGGGAAGGGAACAACGGAGCAATCTGCTGTCCAGAGTGATGGCTTGCGAATGGAGAAACGAGGAGGTAATTAAATTTTTTTTGGAGGGAGGTAAAGGGAAGCAACTTTGTTATAGCGTGGTTACCTGACCCAGCCCACCCTATGGCTGCTGCGTCCTCAGCACAGCAGCAGCTCTGTGTAAAGGCCCTGGGTGTAGGGTGCTGTTATCCACAGCTGTGCAGCCATTTATCTGTTGATAGACCCCTATTGTTACTGGTTGGTATTTGGCTCTCATGTAAGCAAGCAATTTGAAATAAATAAACAAACAAACAAACAAACAAACAAACAGACAATGCCTGATGTGCCCAGAGTGCTTGCATCAGGAGCCAGCTAGGGAGCCAAGGCACGGGAAATAGGCATCACAGCCAGCAAAGCCGATGCAGTGCAGGAGGCGCACTTACCCTTTCAACACAGTGAGCGAGCCTCTACCTGAAGGACTCTGTGAAGACGGAGCGAGGTCAGAGGGAGCCCCGCCCACAGGAGGGGAGGGACAGGTACCAGCTCTTCTAATGCCTGCCAAAGTCACAAGACTCAGAAAGCCTGGTCACAGGTCACAGGATGGTGGATACTTGGTGCCAAGGTCAGTGGGCCGCAGGGGTCACTAGGCTCCAGGGCAGGAGGAGAGGCGGAGGGTCTCACACAAGGATTAGGCTGCGGTATGTAGATCTACCCAGCTCTGACTTCAGTTTCCTTCTGAAGGACCCAAGAGTCCATTCCTTCCACTTCAAATGGGGTTATGCACAGGACGCTTTCCACTGAAAGGCCCCACCCACATCTCTGACCTGCTCCCCTCTGACACCATCTCCTTGACCCACAAACTGACCATGCTCAAAACGCTCTTGGCAAGACATGATCCAGAGGATGCGAGAGCCCAAGTTAGCTGCTATTTGAGGGGCCTGCATCCCCAAGGATCCTTGAGTTTAGAAAGGCAGGGAGGTCCACAGGAAGGACTCGTGGGTGGATTCCTGCTGTTCCCGCCAGTCTCCAAGGCCTACAGAGGGAACAGACGTAGTCCTCAGGGGCTTCAGCAGGCCTACAGACGGCCACTTAAAGAACAGCAGGGCACCAATGACCACTGAGAAACCACGTCTATCCTTCTGTCCCCAAGACAGACAAGGACAGAGTGAGAGGTCCTTGTCTTTCCCTGTCTGACTAGCTCAGGGGACCTTTCCTAATTAAGGTAGGAGTGTGAAAAGACATGGGGATGATCACGATGGTAAGTTCTAGGGTTTTTTTGGTGTTTTTCTGTGGAGTTAGGCAGGGAATGAGGCCGCTGCGCATCCCAGGAAAGAGCTCTCCCGCCAAGCTTCACCCCAGCCCAGTCACAGGCTGTAGAGACAGAACCTGACCTTGTCAAAAGGCTACATGTTGCTGCTGGCTCAAAGGAAATTCCTTTGAGTACCCTGCTTTCAGACTGTGCTCTGGGACCAGCACATCAGAACATGGCGTGAAGGGGAAGGCAGCCAAGCTGGTTCGCTGAGATGGGAGTGCAGAACTGGGCCAGAAGCCATGCAGGGCTACAGGGGCCAGGCACCAGCACTGTGCAAAGGCAGACTGGCCGAGACTGCACATAGTGGGGGTGAGCAGAGGGCTGTGTGGACAGATGCCCCCCCACAAGTGGGGATGAGCAGAGGGCTGTGTGGACAGATGCCCCCCCACACCTGGGGATGAGCAGAGGGCTGTGTGGACAGATGCCCCCCACAAGTGGGGATGAGCAGAAGGCTGTGTGGACAGATGCCCCCCCACAAGTGGGGATGAGCAGAGGGCTGTGTGGACAGATGCCCCCCCATAAGTGGGGATGAGCAGAGGGCTGTGTGGACAGATGCCCCCCACAAGTGGGGATGAGCAGAGGGCTGTGTGGACAGATGCCCCCCCATAAGTGGGGATGAGCAGAGGGCTGTGTGGACAGATGCCCCCCCATAAGTGGGGATGAGCAGAGGGCTGTGTGGACAGATGCCCCCCATAACTGGGGATGAGCAGAGGGCTGTGTGGACAGATGCCCCCCATAACTGGGGATGAGCAGAGGGCTGTGTGGACAGATGCCCCCCCATAACTGGGGATGAGCAGAGGGCTGTGTGGACAGATGCCCCCCATAACTGGGGATGAGCAGAGGGCTGTGTGGACAGATGCCCCCCATAACTGGGGATGAGCAGAGGGCTGTGTGGACAGATGCCCCCCATAACTGGGGATGAGCAGAGGGCTGTGTGGACAGATGCCCCCCATAACTGGGGATGAGCAGAGGGCTGTGTGGACAGATGCCCCCCATAACTGGGGATGAGCAGAGGGCTGTGTGGACAGATGCCCCCCCATAACTGGGGATGAGCAGAGGGCTGTGTGGACAGATGCCCCCCATACCTGGGGATGAGCAGAGGGCTGTGTGGACAGATGCCCCCCCATAAGTGGGGGTGAGCAGAGGGCTGTGTGGACAGATGCCCCCCCATAACTGGGGATGAGCAGAGGGCTGTGTGGACAGATGCCCCCCATAACTGGGGATGAGCAGAGGGCTGTGTGGACAGATGCCCCCCATAACTGGGGATGAGCAGAGGGCTGTGTGGACAGATGCCCCCCATAACTGGGGATGAGCAGAGGGCTGTGTGGACAGATGCCCCCCATAACTGGGGATGAGCAGAGGGCTGTGTGGACAGATGCCCCCCATAACTGGGGATGAGCAGAGGGCTGTGTGGACAGATGCCCCCCATAACTGGGGATGAGCAGAGGGCTGTGTGGACAGATGCCCCCCACAAGTGGGACTTTACAGGGGGGGAAATCACATTTAAAGTCAAAGCATTTACAAATATTAATGTAGTCTATACACAGACAGGCACAGACACACAGACACACACAGACACACAGACGACACAGACACATACAGACACACAGACAACACAGACACACACAGACGACACAGACACACACACAGACACACACACACAGACACACACACACACACAGACGACACAGACACACACACAGACAGACACAGACACACAGACGCACACACAGACACACACATAGACACACAGACACACAGACACAGACACACACACAGAGACACACACAGAGACACACAGACACACAGACACACAGACACACACAAAGACACACACACACAAAGACACACAGATGACACAGACACACAGACACACAGACGACACAGACACACAGACACACAGACGACACAGACACACAGACACACACACAGACACACAGACACATAGACACACATACACACAGACGACACAGACACACACACAGATACACACACAGACACACAGACACAGACACACACAGACACACACACAGACACAGACACACAGACACAGACACACACACAGACACAGACACACAGACACACACAGACACACACACACACACACACACACACAGACACAGACACACAGACACACACAGACACACACACACACACACACACACACAGACACAGACACACACACTCCTTCCATTACTCGCTAGGAGCCCAGTTTCCCTGATAATAGACCAGGATCAGCAAGGTGATGAGGACTAGAATTGCCAGCACCGGGCTGGACAGATGGTCTAGTGGTTAAGAGCGCCAACTGCTCTTGCAGAGGACCTGGGTTTGATCCCCAGCACCCACATGGCAGCTGAGAACCGTCTTTAACTCCAGTTCCAGGGGAATCTGACACCCTCTTCTGATCTCCATGGCATTGCACAACACGGGTGCACAAACCTGCATGCAGACAGTACATTCATACACATAAAAAAAATAATAAAAAAATTTTTAAAAAGTGTTATTTTCAGACTGATCACCAGAAAGGACACANAGGACCTGGGTTTGATCCCCAGCACCCACATGGCAGCTGAGAACCGTCTTTAACTCCAGTTCCAGGGGAATCTGACACCCTCTTCTGACCTCCGCAGCATTACACGATGCAGGTGCACCAACCGACATGCAGACAGTACATTCATACACATAGAAAAAAAAAAAAAGAATTGCCAGCACCAAGGTTGAGCAAGACGCCCCCAAGGCAGTTAGGCTGTGGCCCAGGAAAAGAGGTGGGACCTCAGCATGGATGTCCTCCTGTCCACACATCCACACTTCTTTCTGCAGGCACTTTCCATTCATTAGCACCAGAGGTATGGCATCTTGCTTCTTGCTTCTGGGAAAGGGTTTGGTGACAATTTCCAGCATAATCGTGAGGCTGAGTCTGAGAACTATCTTTCTACGACAACTAAAAGCACGTCCAGACTGGACCCTGCAGTAAGGGACAAGTTACACGTGACATTACATCCAGGTTAAGTTGGCCCTTGAGCTGGGTGTCCCCTAAGCCAATGCAGCCATTGTGGACTGCAGATGTGTGAAGCTGCCATGCCGTACCCAACTGGGCTGCGGTGCTGACCCCTAGACCGAGCCAGGGCCCCTGCATGGGACTGCAGAATGTGTGTGGGGGACGTGCTCTTCTTGGTCAAGGCAAATCCTCGAATCTGTCTGAACTCAACCCTGTCACATCCCTGGAACCCAGGGTACAGACCGCCCCTGACTGCCAGGTGTCCTGAGTTGGCTGACAATCTTTTCTATTTTAAGTATATCTCAGAAAAGAGCTCTCTACAGACAGAATCAGATGAAGAGACGTGGGCTGGGTGGTCGGGTGCGCAGTGGCTTGCCGTGCAGGTGCTAACTTCAGGATGTTCTGCCCCCACCCCACCAATTCTAGGCAACAGTTCTGCCATGTTCTGAAGCACAGGTGTTTCTAAGGCCAAGTCCAACATCTAAGGAGACCTGATGGGCTGGGGTTGCTGTGAAGGTGTCAGGCCTCCGTGCATCCTTCCTCTTCCCTGACAGGAGACCCTTCACTGCACAAAGGCTTGGAGACTGGCCAAGCCTGAGGAGGCAGGTAGATTGTATGTGCAGTTGTCCCTGGGCTGAAGGTGGGGCAGGCAATGCATAGACCCAAGACCAGGAAAGACCAGTGATCACACAGACTTCCATGTGTAGGCAGCACAGGGAGGGCCATGTGAGGGGCTCAGAAAGAGGTGACCAAGGCATAGGGTTTTGGCAGCTTGAGTGGGCCTGTGGTCAGGGGAATGAGAGATGTCCGGTCAAGGGCAGAAGATAAAAGCAGTCTTCAGGGAAGGCTGTCTTCAAAGGTAGTGCCCAGAAGAACAAGAGCTCAACAGCGAGGCACAGAGGTGGCCCCAGGACAGACATGAGGCACCACTGACCTCCACTTGCAAGCAAGAGGCTTTCGTGGGACAACAGATCATCTACTTTACAACATTACTGAGACTTTCCGTAGATTTATGCTCAGAGCCAGTGTCCCACACACTTGCCCACTAGACCACTGGCAACCATCTTCTCTTTGGTGGAGGCCAAGGTTGATACGGGCAGGCCCGCACGGACCTGCACAGCCACGTTGGCTGAGGTGAGACCCTAGAAATGGTGGCAGGCCTGAGCAGATGAGAAGTGTGGTGAAGAAATCTGCTCGAGGGAGGACACAAGACTCCTTGCCCATTACCTCTGAGAGTGACAGCATTGGTCACGTGACACCAGCACCAACGTCAGCCTCAGGTAGTAATTTCCTTTCAGGTGAAAATTCCATCTCCCATGAATCCTAAACTTCTCTATGACTGAGGTCCCTTCCAATCAGCAGCTTTCATACTGAAATAAGGTAACAACCATCTCTCGGTCCACCCTTGCCAAGCCAGCCACGTAAGAAGCCGAGAACTACCAGCTTGTAGCAGAGGCATTGCCTCGTCATGTGCCGGTCGCACATTCCCACAGGCCCAGTCTACCCCAGGTTTCTCCTTAGTAAAGCCTTATGATCCCAGGAACAGAGTTACAGGAGGAGCTAGAATCCACCATTAGGAGCGGGGCATACCCAAGCCGAGCACCCTCATCCCGTTCTGGATGGAAGACCACACAGATGAGGCCTGACACATTAGCACCTAACCCCAGTCATACCCATCAGCATCTCCACAGTCTACGGCTAGCATGGTGAACAGACCTCCAAGAGGGAAGCTTACACATGGTACTACCTTTGTCTCCCTTTCATTCCCCTCTGCATGGATAATGTAGGGGGAGTCTTTCTGCTGGCTTTCTGAGATGATGCGCACCTCCACTCCTGGCAGTGGTGTCCCCACAGAGCCTGCAGAAACACGAGAAAAGAGGTGGGACTCGGAAAAGCCCAGAAGGAAGAAGTGCACTCGGGTTTGGGCTGGGCATCTATGTGTACAGGGGGCACAGGAGAGTCAGGAGGGGATCAGCATGCTCTAGGACCTTAAGACATGGCAGAGTGGACATGAGCAGCCTGCCTGGGCCCTGCTGATGCTGTGGTGGCAGCTGCTGGAGCACAGCCAAAGGCCTTCAGTGGGTCCTGTGGCTAAGTGATCCCAGGAAGCCTCACAACCACCATGTGGACTCTTCACTACCCCTGCCTGGTGAAGGAGAGCTGGCTCCTCAGCTGGATGATCATGGGATGTCTTATGTGAGGGAACTGATGTGCAGCCACAGTCTAAATAAAGCAGGCCACTGGTGTGCTCTGGAAAGGGCTGACACAGAAGTGGGTGGGGTCACAGGGCAGGCAGTGTGTTGCACTGTCCCTGTATAAGGCTCTGTGTACCAGGCCGCCCCATGAAGTGCCCATGTTCCTGGGCAATGCCCTGTCTAGCATAGGAGGTGCTGAAGCATTGCTCTGCTATTGGCTTGGGACCCAAAGAAGTCACATGCCTTGATGACAACACATGAGCAGCAGGTGACCTCCAACTCAGGGTCCAAGGACACATTGCTTTGTTTGCTTGCCTGGATCCTGAGAAATGAATCCTGTGTCAAGACCCCAGAGTCCCTGTCAAAGCTCCAGCTGTGCCCAGCAAGAGTTCTTAGCACCGTTATGCTGCCCAAAGCTATGATGAGGAGCCTCCTTCTTCCTTACGTACAGAAACTCTGCACCACACGCTTCTGAAGGTTACACGGGTGGCCACTGTTAGTTTTTTCAAGCCAGACAGCTGGCTGCACTTCTGGGCCAAAGCCATGGGTATTTGATGCTCCTCTAGAGAACAGCAACTGTCCTCTGCATCTCATGCTCTGTCTGTAAGGCTACAGCCAGTCACTTAGGACTCAAGGATGTCTATCCAATGAACCTGGTCTTTTTTTATTTATTTTTGTATGTGTATGAATGTACTATCTGCATGTAGGTTTGTGCACCCGTGTCATGCAATGCCGCGGAGGTCAGAAGAGGGTCTCGGATTCCCCTGGAACTGGAGTTCTCCTGGTATTGGAGTTACAGACGGTTCTTAGCCGCCATGTGGGTGCTGGGGATCGAACCCGGGTCCTCTGCAAGAGCGGTCGGCGCTCTTACCCGCTAGGCCCTCTCTCCAGCCCCTGAACCTGGTCTTCAGCATCTGGATCCTGTTTCTCAGTGACCAGCAGAGCAGCAAGCGCAGGCACAGTCAGGGATTTCAGTCTCCTTTCAGCTCACCTGGGAATTCTGACCCCACTGCTGGGAGGGTGAGCCTTCACCTGGCCTTCTGCCCTGAACTTTAACTTCTTTGGGGTAAATCCGCTCCTGTATACCTCATTATGGATGATTCCCCCTGGCCTTATACACATGGTCCTGATGGCTTTGTAAGAATGTCACCACAGCCTTGTGTGGATGACTCCCCCTGGCCTCATGTGAATGATTCCCACAGCTTCATGTGCTTTCCTGTGCCACGCTCCCCAGTGCCGCATCCCCCTGCCCCCGCCTGTCCTGACCTCACTCTCCCTCTGCCACCTGCTCTCGTCACTGCTGCCCACCGCACTCCCATTACTCTTCTTCAAATCTGGGCTGTCTGACATCTGTGTTCTCCACAGCACGGCAGTGTGTCACAGGTGTGAGAGTGTGCTCCCACGCTGAGTGACCTTGGACACCTGATGACTTCCCAAATCTTTGTCTCCTGGTTATGATGAAGTAAATCATTGGCCCCACGGGCACCTGAGTCCACACATACAAAGCCGTGCTGGACTGCATGGCTTTCTCACACACTCTACCGAGTCACAGAATCTGCTCTCCAGGTACCCTAGGGAAAGAGGGCGGCAAGCCTCCTGCAGCCGCTTCTCCCTACGCAGGGCGCCTGTCTTGCTGCAGCTCTAGGTTGTACCAGGGCCTGTAATTCTCAGGCTGACAAACCAATTGAGTTCAAGTTCTGGTCAGTTTCTCATTCTAGGGACTCCCCAGAGCTCAGAAGAGCAGCTTCTTGGATGTGGCCATTACAGTTACCAATAAGGATGACAGGGGAGAAGTGACCCAAGTCTGGAGTCCATGTCCATTTTATTTCTCCAAGGTAGCTGTAGCCACGGAGGAAAGAGCTGGGGCAGATGTGGCTCAGGTGAATGGTAGTGACCACAGGGGCAGTAGTGACCACAGGGGCAGTAGTGACCACAGGAGTAGTGACCACAGGGGCAGTAGTGACCACAGGAGCAGTAGTGACCACAGGGGCAGTAGTGACCACAGGAGTAGTGACCACAGGGGCAGTAGTGACCACAGGGGCAGTAGTGACCACAGGGGCAGGCACGAGGAAAAACGGTTGGTACTGCAGTGGTGTCCTGGGGTTTGGAAAGGCCGCCATTCCTACTGCTTCCTCTGCCTTTTGATAAACCCAGTCCTATACTCCACTGGGGCAGCCCCATGAGAGGTCCTCCTGTCTGGATACCTGCCTGGGTCAGCCCCATGAGAGGTCCTCCTGTCTGGATACCTGCCTGGGTCAGCCCCATGAGAGGTCCTCCTGTCTGGATACCTGCCTGGGTCAGCCCCATGAGAGGTCCTCCTGTCTGGATACCTGCCTGGGTCAGCCCCATGAGAGGTCCTCCTGTCTGGATACCTGCCTGGGTCAGCCCCATGAGAGGTCCTCCTGTCTGGATACCTGCCTGGGTCAGCCCCCTGAGAGGTCCTCCTGTCTGGATACCTGCCTGGGTCAGCCCCATGAGAGGTCCTCCTGTCTGGATACCTGCCTGGGTCAGCCCCATGAGAGGTCCTCCTGTCTGGATACCTGCCTGGGTCAGCCCCCATGAGAGGTCCTCCTGTCTGGATACCTGCCTGGGTCAGCCCCATGAGAGGTCCTCCTGTCTGGATACCTGCCTGGGTCAGCCCCATGAGAGGTCCTCCTGTCTGGATACCTGCCTGGGTCAGCCCCCTGAGAGGTCCTCCTGTCTGGATACCTGCCTGGGTCAGCCCCATGAGAGGTCCTCCTGTCTGGATACCTGCCTGGGTCAGCCCCATGAGAGGTCCTCCTGTCTGGATACCTGCCTGGGTCAGCCCCCTGAGAGGTCCTCCTGTCTGGATACCTGCCTGGGTCAGCCCCATGAGAGGTCCTCCTGTCTGGATACCTGCCTGGGTCAGCCCCATGAGAGGTCCTCCTGTCTGGATACCTGCCTGGGTCAGCCCCCTGAGAGGTCCTCCTGTCTGGATACCTGCCTGGGTCAGCCCCATGAGAGGTCCTCCTGTCTGGATACCTGCCTGGGTCAGCCCCATGAGAGGTCCTCCTGTCTGGATACCTGCCTGGGTCAGCCCCCTGAGAGGTCCTCCTGTCTGGATACCTGCCTGGGTCAGCCCCATGAGAGGTCCTCCTGTCTGGATACCTGCCTGGGTCAGCCCCATGAGAGGTCCTCCTGTCTGGATACCTGCCTGGGTCAGCCCCCTGAGAGGTCCTCCTGTCTGGATACCTGCCTGGGTCAGCCCCATGAGAGGTCCTCCTGTCTGGATACCTGCCTGGGTCAGCCCCATGAGAGGTCCTCCTGTCTGGATACCTGCCTGGGTCAGCCCCCTGAGAGGTCCTCCTGTCTGGATACCTGCCTGGGTCAGCCCCATGAGAGGTCCTCCTGTCTGGATACCTGCCTGGGTCAGCCCCATGAGAGGTCCTCCTGTCTGGATACCTGCCTGGGTCAGCCCCATGAGAGGTCCTCCTGTCTGGATACCTGCCTGGGTCAGCCCCATGAGAGGTCCTCCTGTCTGGATACCTGCCACCTGCTCTGTTCTCACTATGGGCAGGCATTTCACTTCTCTAAGTCACATCGTTTTACTCCTGATGCATTCCCAAACACCAACTCCTGTACATTCAAAATAGTACAACATCCCCAGGCCCACCAGGGACCCTGCATGCCTGCCTTGGCCCTGGACCGCTTCCATTTCCTGCCTGGCCAGAGACCTCTGCTCCATCCTCCAAACCCTGGGGCACCAAATCACAGTGATTCACACAGGAAGTAGAAGACCCAGGGCATCTCTGAATTTTCCAGCTTCAGGACTCACTAGGGTAGAAGACCAGAAGTAACACTTTGTCACTAGAGAAATGTGAACTCAGGAGCCACTGGAGCCCTACTAGGACACTAGCACTCCTGATGTAGCAAACACAACTCTGTTACTGCCACTGAGGAAGCAGAGCTGTGTGGCTACTCTGCAGCGTACCAGCGGCTTCGAAAAACCCAGAGTCCACACCCAAGTGTGTGCTGTGTAACGAGGCCCACATTCACACAGAAAACATGGTGCTCATAACACTCTACTGCTCAAGCCAGAAGAAACTGGATGCCTTCGTGCCAGCTTCCAGGACCCCAGCAGAGGTGCGTGTCTGCAGTCTGGTCGCTCAAAAGGGAGTGAGCGCCTGCCTGGACTCCTGAGCGCACAATGACACGTGGCTGCAGAGCAGAGCATGAAGGAGCAAAGCCCCAAGACAGGACCCCAGGACTGTGGCTTCTGCCTGAGGGTGGGAAAGGCACTGACAAGCAAGAGAGATGGGCTCCATCCGGGGCATTTGCCACTCACCTGGGACTGGGGGTGAGCCAGGTAGTCCAGCAGGGTTGCAAGAAGTACCCTGCCGTTCTCCTTCTACTGATACTTAGGGAAAGATGGGACACGGAGCCAAGGTGGCCGGCATCCTGAGAAAGCACTCCTGGACCTGGGGTCCACTGCAGAGAGCAATGGCCGCTATGTCCTGTGCTCTACTGTCGAGAGCAATGACCTCTATGTCCTGTGGTCCACTGCAGAGAGCAATGTCCTCTATGTCCTGTGGTCCACTGCAGAGAGCAATGTCCTCTATGTCCTGTGGTCTACTGCAGAGAGCAATTACCTCTATGTCCTGTGGTCTACTGTAGAGAGCAATGTCCTCTATGTCCTGTGGTCTACTGTAGAGAGCAATGTCCTCTATGTCCTGTGGTCTACTGCAGAGAGCAATGTCCTCTATGTCCTGTGGTCTACTGCAGAGAGCAATGTCCTCTATGTCCTGTGGTCTACTGCAGAGAGCAATGTCCTCTATGTCCTGTGGTCCACTGCAGAGAGCAATGTCCTCTATGTCCTGTGCTCTACTGTCGAGAGCAATGTCCTCTATGTCCTGTAGTCCACTGCAGAGAGCAATTACCTCTATGTCCTGTGGTCTACTGTAGAGAGCAATGTCCTCTATGTCCTGTGGTCCACTGCAGAGAGCAATGTCGTCTATGTCCTGTGGTCTACTGTCGAGAGCAATGTCCTCTATGTCCTGGGGTCTACTATAGAAAGCAATGTACTCTATGTCCTGTCTACTGTCGAGAGCAATGTCCTCTATGTCCTGGGGTCTACTATAGAAAGCAATGTACTCTATGTCCTGTCTACTGTCAAGAGCAATGTCCTCTATGTCCTGTAGTCCACTGTAGAGAGCAATGTCCTCTAAGTCCTGTGGTCCACTGTAGAGAGCAATGTTCTCTATGTCCCTCTTATCCAAGTGCAGGTGGACAAGGAGCACTCGAAGGGCTGGGAAAGTGGAAGAGGGACAACTGTGGGCTGCTGGTACCTGGCAGGCGAGCTGTTGTCAGGGGGTTGGACAGAGCCATGCCAATCTCAGTCATGCCGTAGCGCTCCAGCAGTGTGTGGCCGGTGGCACTCTTCCACTTCTCCAGCAGGGGGACAGGCAGGGCAGCCGAGCCTGACACCATCAGCCTAGGCAGCACAACCAAAGGGCAACCACACAGGTCATGCTTGGAGTTTTAAGTCCAAATTGTCCTGGCAGGTCTTCTGGGCAGCCTTGGCTCCCTCCCCATGTGCTGCATCTGTCCCTCTGCAGCAGAGAAGCATCCCACCCACATCTGCCGGATACGTGGATCTGGCCATGTGTGATGGTCTACTAGGCCATGCTGTGGTCACATATAGTTATCAAATCAAATCACATCTCAGTGTAAGGTTGGGAAAGAAACCATGTCTACACATTCACAATAGCATAAAGGGCAAGCTTCACGCCACTGAATGGCCAACAAGCCTCAGCTCATCATCACTGTGAGAGATGCCTGTCCAGGGTGCTGGGAAGGAGGTGGGCAGACAGTCAGCAGAGGGTGCAGAGGGACAGGAAGCCTCAGAGAACCAGGACAGAGCAGACAAGGCAAGAAGCCCGTTCTAACCCTACCTTACCATGGGTAGAGAGGTAGACAGACAAAGACGACAGAGATACCAAAAATAGGAGGATAGGTGGGCGCAGATTATGGGTAGGGGGACTGGGGCAGAGGACAAGACTCAGATGTATAACAGGTCAACAGATGTGCTATCATTTAAAGAGAGCTGAACGGATTAGCTAGGAAAAAGCCTCGCCTGCTGATGGCTAGGCCTCAAAGGATGGGTGTGGGCTTTTTCCACTCACCTAATCTTTTCTTCACAAACTGCACGCACAAAGTTCTGAACATAAGGCTGGGTGAAATGTCTGTCATAGTAATCCAGCAGTTTGCTGTAGATTGTGGGCACTGCCATAAATAAGTTAATCCTCGGAGATTCAGAATTTAAGAACTTTTCCCAAACCTAGAGGGAGAAAAAGCAGCAGCATCAGCTCGGAAGACAGCACCGCTGTCAGCCACGTGACTCAGCTCGGAAGACAGCACCGCTGTCAGCCACGTGACTCAGCTCTGAAGACAGCACAGCTGTCAGCCACGTGACTCAGCTCTGAAGACAGCACCGCTGTCAGCCACGTGACTCAGCTCGGAAGACAGCACTGCTGTCAGCCACGTGACTCAGCTCAGAAGACAGCACCGCTGTCAGCCACGTGACTCAGCTCGGAAGACAGCACCGCTGTCAGCCACGTGACTCAGCTCGGAAGACAGCACCGCTGTCAACCACATGCCGCTCCTATTTTAGTCCCCACTTCTGCTCCTGATAGAAGCAGTTTCCTGACGAGGTGAATGAGCTGATCAGCAGGCCCAGCATGGAGGGTTCCCAAGCCTCTGGTGCATTCCCACAGAGGTCACCCTGCATTGGGGACATTTGTGTTGGGCTTGTACGGAAGAACAGTGAAGAAGAGACTGTGGTAGACTAAGAACAGCCTAGGCAACTACAGCTAAGGGGGAGGGTGGACTACAGGGAAACTGGACAGCATCCCAATTGCCTCCCAGCTTACAGTCATCATGGTGCTCAGGCAGAAGGTAAGTCTGCTGTCCTGTCTAAAATGTTCATGATCTGTGTGCATTTTACTCTGTAATAACGTTTTTTTTTTTGTTTTTTTTTTTTTTCTTTTTATCAAAATGTTTGAATGTACTGTCTGCATGTAGGTCTGTGCACCCGTGTCGTGCAACGCCGCGGAGTTCAGAAGAGGGTCTCGGATTCCCCTAGAGCTGGAGTTCTCCTGGAATTGGAGCTTCAGACGGTTCTCAGCCGCCATGTGGGTGCTGGGGATCGAACCCGGGTCCTCTGTAAGAGCGGTCGGCGCTCTTAACCGCTAGGCCATCTCTCCAGCCCCTGTAATAACGTTTTAATAAGGCTCAATATAAAGATGTTTATATTGAGCTGGAGAGATGGCTCAGTGGTTAAGAACACTGGTGGTTCTTGCCGAAGACCTGGGTTTGAATCCCAGCACCCACATGGCAGCTAACAACTGTCTAACTCCAGTTTCAAGGAATCCAACATCCTCTTTGTACTCCAAGGGCACTGCATGACAGGGGTACACTTACATGCAGGGAATACATACACATAAAAGTAATAAAATACTTTAAAAAAAAAGATGTTTAAGTTTTTCTTCACCAGTTAGGTTTTTGTTTCATTCTGAACAAATGAACATCTTTTAGAAAAGCTGGTATTCATTTGGTGGCCCTGTGACTCCCAAAGCCTGGATGCGAGGTACTCCAAGTGCAGTGGTCCTGGTCCCTGGGGCCACAGCATACACAGGGGCCACACAAGTGGCAGAACTCACTTGCCAGGCACTTTATAAAAAAAAAAAAAATGAGGGTAAACCAAGATGAATCTGAGTCCAGCCCATGTCAGCTCACCTGCCACTAAGCTGCAGTAACAAACACTCACCGCAGCTGCCAACAGAGGTAACGCACACCTCTAGGGACAGCAACAGAGCCTGGCATCCTCCGAACTACAGAGGAGCGTAAGAGGAAATGATGGAGGCAGAGCTCAGATGGGTCAGGTGCCGGGTTGTCAGACGAGGACAAGAAGGCACTCAGGACTGGGTTGGGGAGCTCAGATGGTAAGATGAACAACAGGAAATGGGGAACAAGGACTGTAGAATCCCCCGAAGGGCCACAGGAAAGCCAGAAGACATATGCCCAAAACAGGGACGCACTGGGTAGATGCAGTAACAGACCACGAGGAGAAGAGAGGATAAAGAAGTGGAACGGGGGCAGCAGGAGATGTGAGCTCAATTCCAGATGGAGAAGAACAATTGAAGGCACGCGATGGAGAGGAAAAGAAACAACTGAAGCACAGACGGTGCACACAGCATCTTGTGTGCAAGGGCAGAGCTGAGCACATGGAGCCAGTCAGGGCTCATATGCTGACAAATGAGCTCCAGCATAATCCTCCTTAAATTCTAGCAAACTCTACAGAGACGGACATTTCACGTGGACAAGCAAAGAAGAGCCGAAAAAACCTAGGAAAGACAACAAGTGTGGAAGCCCTGCTCCTCCCAGTTCCCAGTGACGCTAGAGTGGAAGTCATCGTTGCAGTGTGATGCTGACACCACAGGGCCTGCTACCCTGGAGACACTGCCCGTCGTACAGTTGACACTACGCAGCTCGCTGATGCTGCTCCCACTGCTAGCACCTCCCCAAGGCCAATACCATGTCCCTGCTGCCCGTCTGCTGGAAGGTGGGAGAGTTCAGGGAGTGCAGCAGAGCTTCTGGCTGGGGACCAAGAGCAGATGTGGCAGCCGACAGGCTCATGTCCTCTGACCTGAGGCTGCAGCTGGGATTAAGTTGTAGGTCTAGACACAGGGAGAGGACACGGAGAGAGAGAGACAACGGTGAGAGCTGGGTGCATAGAAGATGCTCAGATGCTCAAGTGAGATAGGGAGATGCAGCCACAGGTCCAGGACACAATGCCTGCAGATGCTGTGCAAAGCAATGAGCCTCCATGGGACCTCCAGATGGAATGCCTGCAAACATACTGATTCGGGCTCTGTCAGACTCATTTCAGACTCTATCCTCCAGGAAGGCAAGAGAACAAATGCATGCTGTTTTAACTTCTCCATGGATGAGGTAAGTGGTCACAGGAGACAGAAAGCACAGCGCCTGCACAGATCCCACTCCTGACTTACCTGCTGAGCACTGAATTCGGGCAGCATCACACAGGTGGCTCCCACCCAGAGTGGACAGAGCAGCTTGTTGACCACACCATGTACGTGGTGCAGTGGGAGGACATGAAGGATCACATCATTTTCTGTCCATGCCCATGTGCGGACGAGCCCAGTTACCTGTGGGGAACGGCAGTACCTGAGGTCTGAGGTGAGAGGGTACAAGCTCTGGTGGACCAGGAGTGCAGGGGGTCCCGAGAAATAGAAGAAGGCTGGCCCTGAGTTCCCTTCCTTCAGTGACTCCTGAAGGGGGAGCAGGAACAGTATGACTGAGGAACTGTGGGCCCACCTGTGGGTGATGGGGAACACGGCCATATAATTGGGGACTTGAAAGATCCCAGGAAGCATGGGAACAGGCTCTGCAAACATCATGGAAGACAGAGGTGAAATTCTGGCAAGATGCCCACAGCACCTTCTCATGCCCAAGCAGAGGGTGCGGACTGCAGTGGAAGTCAGGTATGAATCTGGACTTGCCCAGCACTGCTGCCTGTGAGTGCTGTGCTGTGTATGGTCATGCACTTAGCTGTGTCATAAGGCACATGTCTAGGCATAACCTCAGCTCCCACTGAGAAGCCATGAGGACGAGGGCCCTCTGTATTCCCTGGACTATCATGGAGGACACAATCCCCTGCTGTAGTTACAGCCTCAGTGTCTATGCTAGGGAAGGTGGTCTCGCAGGTTAAGTGTCTCCTCCAGGAGTATCTGCACACAATCTATCATACCTGTGTACCTGGTGGACTTGACAGCTGTGCTCCCAGGGGCGCTCAAATCCCAGGCTTATCCTGATGGTGCATCTGGTGTCTGTCTGTCCTATACCTGCCTGCCCATGGTCCTGGTGGTTACTCACTGGGCCCCTAAAACTCGAACACCTGAGCATCCTCCCATCATGTGCTGTAAGGCTGTTGGATCGCATGACCCCACTACCCTTTGTCACCAAGCACTTCAGAATTTGCAAGGTAGTGACAGCTGTGAATGACCCTGTAGAAAAGTAGGCCATCCCTGGGAAGCACCTCATGACCCCACTCAGTGCTGACCATAACTGAGGCTCTAATATCAAGAAAGACAGCAAGAGCCCTGGGGACCCTGGTACTCACCACAGCTGCGATGTTGCGATGGGTGCTCAGGGCACCCTTGGGCTTCCCCGTAGTTCCACTGGTGTAGAAGATCATGGCGCCCCGGTTAGGCCATTCCTTCTCTGGAACAGACTGCTCTCGGGGCTGCTCTGCTGGTCCATGGTAGACAGCAGGTGTGAGGGGCAGAAGAGGGACCCCCAGCCTCTGGGCCACTGGACTCAGCAGCTCCACATACTCCTGGCCAGCCACAACCACAGAGCTCCGGGAGTCCTGGATGAAGTACTCCAGCTGGGCCTTGGGGTGCTTCCAGTAGAGTGGGACAGCGACACCACCACTCATCCAGGATGCCCACTGGGCCACAACATAGGAGACATCATTGGAGCACAGGAAGGAGACCCTCTCCTCCTGGAGGTCCCCACTCACACAGCCCCAGAGCTTGCAGATCTCCTGGGACAGGCGAAGGCTTCGGTCAAAAAGCTCCCTGTAGGAGTGACGACCATGTCTGTCAATGATAGCGATCCTGTCCCCAAAGGCCAGGGCTCGGATGAACACTGGTGCAGTCTCATCTGTGAGGGCTTCAAGGCCTGTATGTAGGAGGCCACATCCTGTGTGTCTCCTGGGAGTCAACTGGCCAGAAGCCAAGGACCAGATACAGCGCCAGAAGGGCAGCATTCTGTGGGGTGTCATCACAGCAACAAAGCACAGGCTACACTGAGGAGGAGGAGGAGGGTACAGCACATGAGTGTTTGCCTGGCTCACCCAAAGCAAGCTTTAAAATGCCCTCCAAACACCCACAGAAGGCTGCTGAAATTCTGGCCTCAACATGCCATCCCATAATCAGAGAGGCCAACACTCATAGTACAGTATCTCTGGAAAGTAAGTGTTCAGCATCTAAGCTATTTATTTATTTGTTTGTTTGTTTATTTATTTTTTAGACAAGGTCTCCCTTTAGTCCCAACTGGCCTGGAGCTTGCTCTGTAGACCAGGCTGGCCTTGAACTCACAGAGATCCGCCTGCCTCTGTCTCTGCTGGGATTAAAGGTGTGCGCCACCATGCCCGGCATTAAAAACAGTTCTTAGCCATCATGTGGGTTCTGGGAATCGAACCTGGGTCCTCTGCAAGAGCAGTCAGTGCTCTCAACCACTGAGCCATCTCTCTAGCCCCTTTATTTAGTTTCTTTAAAGATTTCAAAACCACAAAAAAATCTCAAACAATAAAAGAAGCTAGGTAAAACTGAGGAGAAGCAAGTAACTTATTGGGAAGGTAAATCCTGAATAACAGATTTTGGAATTCTGAGCCTGGAAAAGCACTAGTAGGTAGCAGGCACTCCAGCAGGTCAGGGCTAGTGTTTTTGCTTGTTTATTTATTTTGCAAATGCCATCAAGCATTGCTTAAATAACACGAGTTATCTCCATGGCTGGAGAGTGTCAGTTTGTTTGTTTAGATGAACACTAACTCTTCCCTGTCCTTCCAAATTCAACTACTAAATAAAGACTGAGATAATTAGGAAGAACACAGGGGATGGGAAGGGCTGCCGTAGCCTATGGCCACATCACTTCTGGGGACCTCAAGTCCATCCCAGAGCAGCACAGAGGGGCCTGCACATGTCCATAGTGGTTCTCTGCAGGGCGTCTAACAGCCCAGAGGCCAACTTGTGATCCTGGGTCCACTTCCTGGTGCTAGCAACAACCCTTCCTCTAGTTTTACAACCTTCTCTCAAAGCCTTGGCCTCCAGGAAGTGAGAATGGTACCTGTCACACACTCCAGGAAGTGAGAATGGTCCCTGTCACACACTCCAGGAAGTGAGAATGGTCCCTGTCACACACTCCAGGAAGTGAGAATGGTCCCTGTCACACACTCCAGGAAGTGAGAATGGTCCCCGTCACACA
>VZQC01008640.1:1119496-1172483 GCA_009823505.1 Rhizomys pruinosus | reverse complement strand
CAGGTCTGTGCACCCGTGTCGTGCAATGCCGCGGAGGTCAGAAGAGGGTCTCGGATTCCCCTGGAACTGGAGTTCTCCTGGAATTGGAGTTACAGACGGTTCTTAGCCGCCATGTGGGTGCTGGGGATCGAACCCAGGTCCTCTGCAAGAGCGTCGGTGCTCTTAACCGCTAGGCTATCTCTCCAGCCCCGCAATACTTAATTATCTAACAAAGCAAATTCTATAACAATAACTTCTAGAACTAAATTTTGTTCTGCATGGAGCTCCTTCATGATGGGTATGGCTTCATTTGCCTGCCTCCTTGCTTGGAAACAACTTGTTCGTCCTCTAACCAGGAGCTCTGGTCCAGATAGCAGAGAACCCCTGTCCACCCCTGTGCTCCTAGCTGCTTGTGGGTTCTGTGTACACTGGCCCTGCTCATGTCAGTTCTCAAACACACTGGACCCTGGAGCCCACATGGCTTCTAGATCTAAGAGCCAGTGAGGGTCTCATAGCTGCTCTGAGCTCTGCTCCACGGATTCTGGTCTGCTCACACACTGGAATTCTACTTCTATGAAGAAGCTGAAAAATGTAGGGAAACAGCAGGGCTAGGTTAGAGAAGCAGAGAACTTGACAGTGACACACAGGTTTCTGGCATAAAGGAGAGTGGCTGAATTCTCACTCCACACATTTCTTCTCTATTTGCTTTGTAGGCAGCATAGTCCAACATCAGAGCAACTCAGAGAACACCTGCTGTGTGGTACTTCTAGGCTACAAACCTGTGGTCAGACTCCTGCTGGTGAGAGGTGAGATGGCCCAGAATGGTCTGGGGAAGAGAGGATGAAGGGGAAGAAGGCATCCAATACTCCTGTTTGCTTTGCACAGGGAAATGGAAAACAGGAAATCAAACAGGAGACCTGCTATGGAGAGACTCCAGGAGCATCCACACAAGGTCACAATTTCAGCCTCCAAAATGGCACTCTTCTTTGGAGCACCTGGAGGGCCAAGCACTATGGTAGCAGTGCCTCCAGCTCCTCACCAAGGAGTGGGACCTCGTTAGCATCAGGAAGCCCAGAGCCTGACCCCAGCTGTATAAAGGGCTCAGCTCGGACTCTCACAGAGCTAATCCCTGGACCCGATGAGTAACTGCTTCAAGACCACGTGTATTCGTCACTCTTCTGTTGCCGTGGTAAAACCACCATGAGCAAGGGAACTTATCAAAGGAAGAGTTTATTTGAGCTTACGATTGACGGTTCCAGGGAATCAGAGTCCGTTGTGGTGGGAGGCATGGTGGCCGGGGCTGGAGCAGCAAAGCCGAGGGAGAGAGAGGGAGAGAGAGGGAGAGAGAGGGAGAGGGGGAGGGAGGGGGGGAGGGAGAGGAGAGACTGACTAGAGACCTCGAGGCTTGTTAAACTCACTAACCCCGCCCCCAATGACGTACTTCCTCCAGCATGACCACACCTTCTAAGACCTCCAAGAACAGTGCCACCAACTGCAGACAAAATGTCTTAATACTTAAAGCCTATGGGGGGACACTCATTCAAACCACCACACCATGGCACATGGACAGAACACACAGACTACAGGACAGCAGCCCTGACATAGGCCTCTTGGAGAGGCCAAGGGCCTAACTTTGCCATATGACCCCTGTGGTGGTTTGAATGAGTGTCAGACATTTGTCTCCAGTTGGTGGCACTGTTCTTGGAGGTCTTAGAAGGTGTGGCCATGCTAGAGGAAGTACGTTATTGGGGGCAGGCTTAGTGAGTTTAACAAGCCTTGCGGTCTCCAGTCGCTCTCTCTTGACTTCCTGTGCTCATTGCGAGATGTGAACCTTGGCTTGCTGCTCCAGTCCCAGCCACCATACCTCCCGCCACAATGGACTCTGATTCCCTGGAACCGTCAATCGTAAGCTCAAATAAACTCTTCCTTTGATAAGTTCCTTGGTCATGGTATTTTATCACAGCAACAGAAAAGTGACTAATACAGTTATTTGGTACCAGAGAGTGGGCTGTTGGCTGTGAAGAACCTGACCATGTGGATGTTTGGAGAACTGTGGAAGACTTTGGAACTTTGGGCTAGAAAAGCTGTTGACTACTGTAAGCAGAGCTTAACAGGCCATTCTAGTAGAAGCCTGGAAGAAAGCATTGCTGCAAAAAATGTAGTTCCAGAGGAAAATAAAGACTTAGGCAGCAACTGGGATATTTTGATAAAGAGTCTGGCAGCAGTTTGCCCACAGCCCAAATGCTTGCCTGATGCTAAGTTGAAAAGCAATGGACTAATGTCTTTGGCGGAGGATATTTCAAGACAGCCTAATGTAGAAATGGTGGCGTGGCTTTTAATGGTGAATATTGTGCAGATCTACAGTGAAGAAGAGCAGATGGGGCAGAAAGAAATGCAGAATGTACAGTTTGGATCTGAAAACTGCACTAGGAAGATTAAAGGTGGGGCCAAGGCATGTGAAGGAGAGGTTCCCTTTCATAAGGAGATTAAAGCAATTAAGGAGAGGCCTGGAGATTTACAAGTAAACAAAAGAATCAGTACCTTCAGGGCAAGACCACACCCAGCTAATCCTCCAGCAAGTCCAGGGCAGAGAAAAGTTGCAAATGTGGTTGAAATGGGCCAGGGTCCATCCCATACTTGCAGCCAGATTCGGCAATTTCATTCACGTGGTGCTGGCTTTAGAGGCATGAAGTTTGCAAGAGTGAAGGGGTCATCAGTTCTTCCTCCACGGTTTCAGAGAGCTGCCAAGGTCAGGCAGAGTGCAGCAGGGGTGTCCCTGCATAAAGTAGGCCCTGATGGGCCATTGCATGAAGCTGTGAATGTGAAGCCTGGTTGGCAGCAGAGACCCCAAGAAGACATTCGAGATGCCAGACCTGTGAGATATTTGCCAAGGAGAGCTGCATACAGGGAGTGGTACCAGCCTAAGAAAGAGATGTATGTTGCAAGCAAAGCTGGAAGAGCTGAGCCATCTAAGCCCTTTGGAAGTCAAGTCCCAGAAGTTGCATGTGGAGCTACTGGACTTGGTGTTTGCCCTGCTGGTTTTCGGTCTTGTTTTGGTCCAGTATTTCCTCACTATGCCTCTATTCCTCCCTTTTGGAATGGGAATGTGTATTCGGTTCCACTGTACATTGGGAGTATGTAATTTGCCTTTTGATTTTACAGGAGCTTACAGTTAAGAGATTGGCCTGAGTCTCAGAAGAGACTTTGGACTGTGGACTTTTGAATGGCATTGAAACTGATAAAGACTATGGGGACTTTTAAAGTCGGACTAAATGCATTTTGCATTTTATATGGTCAGGAGCCTATGGGGGCAAGGGGGTGGAATGTGGTGGTTTGAATGAGTGTCCCCCATAGGCTTTAAGTATTCAGACATTTGTCTCCAGTTGGTGGCACTGTTCTTGGAGGTCTTAGAAGGTGTGGCCATGCTAGAGGAAGTATGTCACTGGGAGCAGGCTTAGTGAGTTTAACAAGCCTTGCGGTCTCCAGTCGCTCTCTCTTGACTTCCTGTGCTCATTGTGAGATGTGAACCTTGGCTTTGCTGCTCCAGCCCCGGCCACCATACCTCCCACCACAATGGACTCTGATTCCCTGGAACCGTCAATCGTAAGCTCAAATAAACTCTTCCTTTGATAAGTTACTTGGTCATGGTGTTTTATCATAGCAACAGAAAAGTGACTAATACAACCCCTCATAGTAGCAGCACAAGAAATAGAAACCCATTTTTTATGTTGCATCTTAACAATATGTCCCTAGGGACATGTAAAGCTGTGTACTCAGAATGCTCATTCTAGTGGTAATTAACTAAAATGAAACTAACTGAATGGTCCAAAAGCTTAAGGAGATCACACACATTCACACGTGCATGCCCAACAGGGTGTCTACCTCCAGCCATAGAGGAGAATGCTCTCCTTTTGGCACCTCCACATCCTTAGAGGTGGTAGGGGCACATAGCTAACCAAACAGTATCAACACAAGATTCAGAGTGAGCAGAGCTGGTGACTCAAGCAACTGAAGGAGACACCACTGTCCTGTCAGGCAGAGTCCTGAGCATCCTTGCCATGGAGCATCAGGAGGTGACAAGACAGATTCCTTGCAGGACAGACAATGGCTTCAGTCCCCAAGGGGCCCACATTTTGTGAGGAGATGCCCATGCCAGGAGAATCAGAGGCCCCATGGGGAAGCACACACTGAACCTCAAGTTAGAAATCAGGGAAGATTATTCAGGCAGCTGTACTCCTGGGGGTTGTGGCATTGCTGGGCCACCTGTAACTCTGGCAATTTCTACCAGGTCCCTCCTGAGGCACTGCTTTGTTCTAGTGCTTATGTATGAAAATGGACCTGCCTCATATTTTGGAGTGATGCAAATTGGAAGGAACAACAACAACAAAAAGACTGGGTCAAAGAACTGACTGAAACAGTGAACTTCTGCTCAAAACAGTAAACTGCATCGAAAATTTTAAAAGAGACTAAGAAAAATATGAAAAATATGCTTGGCAGAATGCATGAGCTCTGGTGGGATGGGGGGCAAGGAAGGGGGAATGGATCTAGATTTGATTGGATATTTTGTATGAAATGCACAAAGCTTCAATAAAAATTGGTTTGGAGCCGGGCGTGGTGGCGCACGCCTTTAGTCCTAGCACTCGGGAGACAGAGGCAGGCGGATCTTTATGAGTTCAAGGCCAGCCTGGTCTACAGATGAGTTCCAGGACAGCTGGGGCTACAGGGAGACCCTGTCTCGAAAAGACAAAAAAAAAAAAAAAAAAAGAAAAAAAAACTGGTTTTTGGGAAAAAACAAAGAAGGGAGCCGAGCTCTGTACTCTGCTAACCTGTCCGCAAAGGGCTCTGGTCCTCCAGCTGAGCCTGGCCCAGGCCAGGACACAGCTCCTCCAGCTCATCCCACCAGGGTCTGCTCTGCAATGCAAAACACAGTTTGCTCAGGGCAGACAGTTATGCACTACCCTCTGACTCTGCAGGTCCAGGGAGTCCAGAGCACTGCAGTAAGCACCACATGATGCCTATGGTTCAGAAACTGTCAAAACTACACTTTAAAGTAGCATCCATAAATGTTAAAAAAAAAAAAAAGGAAAACCATGCTGAAATCTATTATCTGTTTTAGAAAGTAAATTATCATCTAAGAAAACTAGCTGGCGTGGTGGTTCAAACCTTTAATCCCAGCACTCAAGAGGCAGAGGCAGAGGCAGGCAGATCTCTGTGAGTTCAAGGCCAGCCTGGTCTACATAGCGAGCTCTAGGTCAGCTGGGACTAAAGGGAGACCCTGTCTCAAAAAACAAACAAACAAACAAACAAATTAATTAATTAAAAATCTATGGGGGGGGGCTGGAGAGATGGCCTAGCAGTTAAGAGCAATGACTGCTCTTGCAGAGGACCAGGGTTCGATCCCCAGCACCCACATGGAGGCTGAGAACCGTCTTTAACTCCAGGTCCAGGGGAATCTATCACCCTTTTCTGACTTCCGCGGCATTGCATGAAACAGGTGCGCAAACCTACATGCAGACAGCACATTCATACACATAAAAATAAATAAATAGGGCTGGAGAGATGGCCTAGTGGGTAAGAGCACAGACCGCTCTTGCAGAGGACCCGGGTTCGATCCCCAGCACCCACATGGCGGCCGAGAACCATCTGAAGCTCCAATTCCAGGAGAACTCCAGTTCCAGGGGAATCTGACACCCTCTTCTGACCTCCGCGGCATTGCCCGACATGGGTGCACAGACTTGCATGCAGACAGTACATTCGTACACATACAGAAATAAATAAATTAAAAAAATAATAAATAAATAAATAAAGAATTTTTTAATTTTTTTACTTTTTAATTTATTTTTGTATGTGTATGAGTGTACTGTCTGCACGTAGGTTTGTGCACCCGTGTCGTGCAATGCCGCAGAAGTCAGAAGAGGGTCTCTGATTCCCCTGGAACTGGAGTTCTCCTGGAATTGGAGTTACAGACGGTTCTCAGCCGCCATGTGGGTGCTGGGGATCGAACCCGTGTCCTCTGCAAGAGCAGTCGGTGCTCTTAACCACTAGGCTATCTCTCCAGCCCCATAAAATTTTAAAAATATTTAGAAAAAAAAAGAAAAAAAAAAGCTATCTGGGGGTGGGTGTGGTGGCGCAAGCCTTTAGTCCTAGCACTCGGGAGGCAGAGGCAGGTGGATCTTGGTGAGTTCAAGGCCAGCCTGGTCTACAGGGTGAGTTCCAGGTCAGCTGGGGCTACAGGGAGACCCTGTCTCGAAAAAGACCCCCCCAAAAAAAGCTATCTGGGGGCTGGGGCTGTGAGTTCGTAAACTGCCTGCCTAGCACAAAGGAAATCCTGGTTCCATCCCCACCCAAACCCAGAATGATCTAGGCAGGAGGATCAGAACTTCAAGGTCATTCTTAGCTACACAGTGAGTGAGGCCAGGTGGGATACACAGGACAGCAGGGGGACCTGCCTCACAGGAATCAAGGTGGCTCCTGAGGGGAGCATTCACGGTTTCCACGGTGACCTGTCTACTGGACAGCCCAGGGCTCCTCCGTGCTTCCACAGCATCTGGCTCTCCTCCAGGTCTCAGTGGTCTGTCCCCCACCAGTCCCCTGCTGGGCTGTCCTGCGCCCCCTTCCAAGTCCAGCAGTCTTTCTGGGCATGGCCCAGCCCCCCGCCCCACGATAGGCTTTCCGAGCCCCCGCCCCACAGCCAGGTGTCTGGAACTCCGCGGTGGCTTCTGCGACCCACAGCGAGAGCGCATCACACTTGAACGAGTTTCCTCCGGGGCGACTTCGCCCCACGACCCCCAACCCGGCCCGCTCCCTGCTCCCCACGCGCCCTCCCAGGCCTCAGCGCTCACCTGGCCAGGGTCACTGGGGAGCCCGGTTAGGTAGGACGGACCGGAAGCCGGTCTGGCACCTAAAAATGTCCGCAGGCTTGACTCGTCCGTCTCTCTAATCTGTCCGCTTTGCGACGACGCAGGTACAGTAGTTCCGGACTGCAGCTCTGATGTTCTGGGACCAGGACTTTCCTACTCCCGGGTCTCTCAGCCCAGCGGCCTTTAGGAGCTTGATGGGTGCCCCAAGACCTGTCAGTGCGTGGTCTTGATAGAATAGGTGCTGCGAGCCGCTCGTGTTAACGTCAGCTCTAACTTACTTTTGTTGATGTAGGATTTCATATATCCAGATTGATCTTGAACTCACCATGTTGCCATGGATGACCTTGAATTTCTAGCCTTCCTGCCTCCAACTTCTGAGCACTGAGATTACAGGTCTGCATCACCACACCTGGTGTAAGCAGTGCTGGGGATTAAATCTAGAGCTTCATGTACGCACTACAGTTTCTCCAAAGCAGAATGCAAATTCCTAGATTCCCCTGGGCTCTGAGAAGGGACTTCCTGGCTTGTAGCTGAAGGAATGCATGTTAAGCTCTCCAGGTAATATTTATTTATTTATCTTTTTGAGACAGGGTCTTCTTGTAGTCCCAGCTGTCCTGGAACTCATATGTAGACCAGGTCAGCCTTGAACTCAGAGAAATCCACCTACCTCTCTCTGCCTCCTGAGTGCTGGGATTAAAGGCATGCATCACCACATCAGGCTTCTCAGGTGATTTTTAAATCTATGACAAGTGTGAGGATCTCTCCTCAGAAACTAGGTTAAGACCTTTTCTTGGTTTTTCCTTGATTTTTGGTTTGTTTTATTTGTTTGAGGCAGGATCTCACTCTGTAGCCCAGACTGGCCTCAAACTAATGGTGATCCTCCTGCCTCAGCTTCCTGAGTGTTGAGATCACAGGCTTGTGCCACCACAGGTGGCTTTAATGTAGGATCTTAAACACTGTGGTTCCGCCTGGTTATTTCCATGGTGGGCCATGTAGAAAGCACTCTTAGGAAAGCACAGCACAGACACATGGTAAGGTATGAATCCAAATGGCACTTTATTTAAATGAACACCTCATTCTATAGGCAGTGTGACCTCCCCTCACAGGATCTGATCCCAGACCTTTGTGTCATCATATCCCAGTGTGTGTAGTCAGGGAGCTCCCATGACTCTCACTTGTGCCTATGGGAGGCACTGGCTGGGATGTTAGTTCATGCATACCTAAGCTTACATTAAATTCACCTATATCACCCCCTTTTTTTGCATTAGCTTCTACGAGCTCATAGTATCATAGAAATAGTGGTCAACTATCTTTACCTGGCCCAAATGGCCATGACCGCTCTGTAAAAATACTAAGATGAATATATGCCCAAATAAAAAAACTTAATATAGAGAAAACCAAACAGTAAATACAAGCAACATTTACACACAACCAATTAGCAAACATCTATGTCCAATTTTACAATTTGGTTGTACCCCAAAGTCTCAAGTCCAGATGGAAAAGCCTGCACATGTAATTATGCTGACCAAATGAAAGTCCAGTCCATATTTGCTGTGGTCTCACAATTTACCCCCATATCCTCAGCTCTTACACTCTGACGCACCCCTCTTCTGCTAGCAGTCCCTAGGCCCTGAGGAAAGGGGGAGGGGAGGGTGAGAAGTGAAAGAGTCCATTGTTCTTTAAAGTGACACATTGGACTCTTGGGTCTGTCCAGGCTTTGCTTTCCATGGGTTGGCAGCTCATCCAGGGGTCACAATTCTATTAGTAAAACACAAATAGCAAGAAATACAGGGACTTAAACAAACATTAATTATCATGACAAGTCACGTTATGGGCACAGGCATAAATGTTTAGATGGTATCTTAATCTAAGAACTGTGGCTTTTGTGTAAAGAGATGACAACAAATTTCTATCATGGCCTATAATGTTTCTTAGTCACTAGAGGGTGCAAGCTTATGGTATCGGCCCCATGCTACCTCCAAGGAGTGATCCAAAAGCCAATTAAAATTTGGGTGCTCCAATATCAGGCTGCTACTAACTGCTCCATCTCCAGACAAGTTAAGTGTAGCTGACAAGTCTTGCTTGACTCAGAAGACCATGTTTTTCCAGTGATCTTTGTGGTGTTCTCTGGCACTGTCATGGTTAATCCTGGGTGTCAACTTGACTGGACTAAGGAACAAATAAGAGAAAAGGGTCTTCTGATTGGACCACCTCAACCCGGATGGCCCACCCCAAATGTGGGTGTTACCTTCTGCCGGCAGGCAGTATTTAAGGCCACGGCAGCGGGAGCTGGCCCCTTTTTCCTTCTCCTGGCGGCTTGCCTCTCTCACATTTCGTGTGAGTTTGGTCCTTGTCTGCTGTGATCAACCTTTCGAACTCCCAGCATGTACGAGAGACGGCAGATCTGGAATCATTCAGGCTTGCCTTCAGCACTAGAATGGGACTCCTGAGACTCCAGCCTTGCGGACTGAGCAGTTTCCCTGGATTCCCGGCCTCTCCGTTCGGCGCTACTGTTGAGCTCCCGTCACGTGAGCAAATCGAATAATTTATATATGTTAATATATTCTTCTGTTGCTTTCTGTTTCTTTAGAGAACGCCTGACTAATACAGGCACCATGGGACCAACTTACTGTCTATTGCAGGCAGAGTCTCTAAAAATCCTTTTCATGCTAACACTATGTCTTCTACAGTAAGGTCTTTACCGCCTCTTTTTGCACACACTCCAACATTACAAGCAAATAGCCTTTGTTTTTTAAGGGGTTTTGAGGGACTCGCTAGCCAAAAGCTCCTTGTTAATCACAGTCAGCTGGTGCGTGGTGGTGCAACGCCTTTGATCCTAAAGCACTTGGGAGGCAGAGGCAGGCGGATCTGTTCTGTGAGTTCAAGCCCAGCCCTGTTCTACCAGAGGCGAGTTCCAGGACAGCTGGGGCTACAGGGAGACCATATCTCGAAAAGACCCCTCCCCCCAAAAGACCATTTGTCAGTGGCAGCTGAGACAGAGACAAGGCTCCACCACCTGCATCAGTGAGGAGCTTCACAGACTACATGCAGGTAAAGCTGGAGTTCTTTGTAAAAATATATTTAATTTGGGGCTGGAGAGATGGCCTAGTGGTTAAGAGCACCAACTGCTCTTGCAGAGAGACCTGGGTTTTGGTCCCGCACCCTTGGTGGCTGAGAAGATCTTGACTCCAGTTCCAGGGAATCCGACACCGCCCTCTTCTGACCTTACAGTCACTTGCATGGACACTGGTTGGCACAGACCTGCACCATGCATGGTACATTCAATACACATAAAAGAAATAAATAAGCTGGGCATGGTGGCGCATGCCTTTTCAATCCTTGCACTGTGGAGGCGAGGCAAGGCAAGGCAAGAGTTCAATGCCAGCCAGGTTTACAGAGTGAGTTCCGAGACAGCGGGGTACAGGGAACCCTGTCTGAAAAGAAGAAAAAAAAGAGAAAAAAACAAAAAAAAAAGAAAAAGGAAGAGAAGAATTAATTTATTAATTTTTAATTATTTTTAAACATTTTATTTATTTTTTTATAAATGTAGAATGTACTGTCTGTCATTTAGGTTTTGTGCCACCCTAGATGTTGTGCAGAGGAGTGTTGCAAGCCCGAGTAGTCAGAAGAGGAGCATCGGATCCCCTGGAACTTGAGTTAAAGATGGTTCTCAGTCGCTATGTGGGTGCTGGGGATCGAACCCAGGTCCTCTGCAAGAGCAGTCGGCGCTCTTTACTGCTATGCTATCTCTCCAGACCATAATTTATTAATTTTTATGTGTACGGAGTGGTATTGCTTAATATGTGTAGTGGTACCCCATGTTATAAAAAAGCAATTAGATGCACGGAGGTCAAGGGAAGGCATCACATCCTCTGGAACTAGAATTATGTATGGTTGTCAGCTACCATATGGAGGCTGGAATTGAACCCAGGTCCTCTACAAGAGCAGTCAGTTCTCTTAACCACTGAGCCATCTTTCCAGCACAAAGTTGAGGTTTCTTGATTTTGACATAGGAAAACATTTCAAGATGAGTCAGTGTGAAGCAAAGTTGCTGTTTATTAAGAAATAATTTTATTTTTTTGATTTCTGTTATTTAGTTATTTTTTGTCTTTTCAAGACAGGCTCCTCTTGTAAGCCCCAGCTGTCCCTGGAACTCATTCTGTGGAGACCAGGATGGGCCTTGAACTCACAAGATCTGCTGCCTCTGCCTCCGCAGTGCTCAGGATTAACGGTGTGCACCACCAGGGCTGGAGAGAGTGGCCCCTAACGGTTAAGAGCGCCAGACCGCTCTGCAGGGACCCTGGCGTGATCCCCAGACCCCATGCTGGAACTAGCAACTAGCTGAGACTCCAATTCCAGGAGACCCCAGTTCGCAGGGGAATCCGACACCTCTCTGACTCCGCGGCATTGCACGACAGGGGGCACAACAGACCTACAATAGCAGAAAGTACAATTTCAACACATACATAATAAAAAAAAAGTAAAAAAAAAAAGGTGTGCCCACCACTGGCCCTGGCAAGAAATAATTTTAATAGACTTTTAATTCCTACTTGCTTTTGTCTTATTTATGTATAGGTGAATGTTTTGGCCTGCGAATTGGTAAGTGCAACCATGTGTGTACAGTGCCTTCAGAGTCACAGAGGGATAGAGGAATCACCTGGAACTAGAGTTATTGACAGTTGTTAGCAGCCATGCAGGCTCTGGGAACCAAACCCAGGTCTCACCAGCTCCTTAATATGTTTTTAAGCATGGACAACAAGACAGGGCCATGTCTTCTCCTAAGTCTCAGCCCCCACAACAAGGGGGGCTGAGACTTAGGAGAAGGATGGTACACACACAATTCAAGTGTGGATAAGGGAGCCTCAGGAAAGGGTTGTGTTTCAGTGTCTTTACAATAGCCATATACACACGTTGGGTGGTTTCTGGAGTCACATTGGTTAGGGAGTGTCTAGGGAACCTTGTGTTTCCTTTCCCATTATTCTTTTCTTTTTTGTAGACAGGGTTTCACTATGTGGACCAGGTTGGCCTCAAAATCCTAGAGATCTGCCTGCCTCTGCATCCTGAGTGGGATTAAAGGCAATGTGGCGCCAATTCAAGGCCTGGCCTCTCTGCTTTGAGTACTGGGATTAAGGCATCATTCTTTTTTCTTTTTTTCCTCTTTTTTTTTTTTGTCTTTTTCAGACGGGGTCTCCCTGTAGCCCAGCTGTCCTGAACTCACTTCTGTGCACCAGGCTGCCTTGGAATTTCAAAGAATCCGCGTCCGCTGCTCTGCCTCCCAAGTGCTAGGAATAAAGGTGTGCACCACCTACGCCCGGCCTTTTTCTTCTTTTTATTTTATTTTATTTTTTTTTTTTTGGTTTTTGAGACAGGGTCTCCCTGTGGCCCAGCTGATCCTGGAACTTGCCTGTAGACCAGGCTGGCCCCCGTTGACTTCACAAAGATCCGTCTCTGCCTCTGCCTACCCAAGGCTAGGTTAAAGGCCGGCAAACACATGCCCAGCTTTTTTTTCTTCTTCTTTTGTTTTTTTTTTAAATGAAATTATATCATAAGGCTGTTTTCAAGGGTATAGGGGTCAAGGACATATTCTAGGTCAAAGAGTTAAAACTTAAGTTTTTAATGTAAGAGTTTAAATAATCTTGTTTGTGAGATTGCTCAGACAAGTACAATTATGCGGTGGGTGGCGACAGGCCTTTACATCCCAGCACCCTCCAGGAGGCAGAGCAGGCAGGATCCTCTATGAGTTCAAGGCCTACCTAGTCTTATAATGGACGTCCCTAGACCAGCTTGGAGCACAGGATATTGCCATGTCTCAAAAAAAAAGAGAAAGTTACTAGTTTATAGCTAGGAGAGTTATAAAGTTAAACTCAACCCCAGATGGTAGCCCATGTTTTTTTTTTTTTTGAACTTTTAGGGTCTCTCCTGTAGCCTCAGCTGTCTGGAACATCGCTAATGTAGACTAGGCCCAGCTTGAACTCACAGAGATCCACCTGCTTCTGCCTCCCAAGTGCTGGGATTCATGACGTCTTATATCCCAGCACTGGGGAGGCAGATGCAGGGGGAATTCTGTGAGTTCAAGTCCGCCTGGTCTACAAGTCCCAGGCACCTGGGGACTTAAAGGGAGACCCTGTCTCAAAAAGTCAAAAATAAAAAAATAAATCAAGTTAATCCAAAGGTCATTACAAACTGAGAACTTGAGTATGGTCCTTATTTTTTGTAAAAATATTTTATACATTATTTTTTACTTTTGGGTGTGTCCAGTTGATTGCCTGCATGTATGTAAGGCGACCGGTGTCATGAAATGCCCACGTGGTTAGAAGAGTATTTAGATTCCCTGCTGGAACTGGAGCTATGGAAATTTTGTTAGCCACCATGTGGGTGCTGGGAATTGAACCCAGGTCCTCTGCAAGAGCAGTCAGTTAATAAAGCACCTCAAGGTTGCCATAGCTATGCCATATGTTGAGTCTCAGTGAGCCAGTAGTTAAACTTAACTCAAAGTATGGTAATTAAAAGAAAGTTTAATTCAATTGAACGGACGGAAGTTTTGAGAACAGATCAGCATGTACCTGGTTGTTTAGAAACTAACTCATTCTGCACGGACTCCTGTACTTTATGCTTGGCTTTCTTTTTTAGAGAATAGAAATTGTTAGAGGGGCTCATAACCCCTAAGCTTGAGAACTTAAACTTTCCGTCCTAAATATGTTTTTCCTATAATATGCCTCCCAACTGTGAGTTGGTGCTATACAACCTGGACAGGGGGTCTGGTGTGTAGTCTCAGTCTGACTAAAGACTTCTGTTGGCCTTACTTTGTATATGAGTGGCCTTCTCTGGTGAAATTACCTATTACATCAGTGCTTTTTAACAGCTGAGCCATCTCTCCCAGCCCAGTTGTATGGTTATTTTAGAAATATTCTATTTTTTTAATAAAAGAAGAAGTTTTATTTGCGTTTTGATTGCAGTTCCAGGGAATTAGAGTCCATTGTGGCAGGAAGCATGGTGGCCAGGGCTGGAGCAGAAAGCCAAGGTTCAATCTCGAAATATGAGCAAAGGAAGTCAAAGAGAGATGGTTTATTTTAATATTCTTTTTGAAGTTAACCACTTTCAAGTTTCATCTTGGCTTGGATCAGATAATGATGCCAAATGCTGGAGAAGGTTTAGGGAAGGGGAACATTCATTCACTGCTGGTGTATGGCAAACTCATGCAACCTCTTTGAAAGCAGTGTGGAGAACTCTTTAAAACGACTAAAAATGGGGCTGGAGAGAGGGCTCAGTGGTTGAGCACCGATTGCTCTTTGGCAGAGGACCCGGGTTCGCATTGCTAGCTACCCTCCCCCCAAGGGTGGCTAAGAACCATCTTTAGGGCCAGTAGGGTGGTGCACACCTTTAATCCTAGCACTCAGGAGGCAGAGGCAGGCAGATCTCTGTGAGTTCAAGGCTATCGCTGGTCTACAGAGGAGTTCCAGGCGCTCCGTGGTCTATGAGTGGGAGACCATGTCTCAAAAAAAAAAAAAAAAAGACTGTATAACACTGAAAGTCTAGCCAGTCTGACTTATATAAAGGTAGCCCACTCCTGGGCTTATACCCAAAGAATTCATCCTATAGCAGAGATATGTGTACAACCATGTTTATTGCTACTCTTTTCACAATAGCAAAGAGCTGGAAGCAACCCAAGTGTCTCTCAACTGATGAATGGATAGTGTAAATATGGTAAATTACACAATGGAGTTCTATGCAGCAGTAAAGAAAGACAACATCATGAAATTTGCAGGTAAATGTATGGAACTAGAATTTATGCTAAGTGAAGTAATGCAGTCTCAGAAAAACAAATGATGAATGGTGTCCCTCATTTGTGGATCTTAGCACCAAATCCTTTATGTAAGTCAAAGTAGGTAATTGGTCAGTAAAGATAATACCACATTGACTGATAGCACTATAGATATGGCTTGAAGTATATGTCTCTATTTTCCTTGGTTCTAAGATTTATGAGAAAGAATAATTCTCTTTTTTTAAGTTCATTAAAATATACATCAATTTGCTTTATAATATAGGAATGTAAAGTTATATTTCTTTTTACTTGCATGCAAGTTTATGATTAAACTGTGAGTCCATAAATGTGTTTTGGAATTAACCTATAGTTTATTTTCAGACTTTGTAAATTTCATATACATATGGAGTATAAAAAAAAGCTAAGAGCAGAATCATGAACATCAGAGGCTGGGATAGAAGGGATGAGTGGATGAAACTGATCAATACATACCAAGTTGCAGTTACATAGAGCAGGGAGCTTTGGTGTAGGATTTTATAGTAGGATAAACATAGATGTAATGCTGCATGCATTTCAAAAGCCTCAAAGAAAGAACTGTGAAGTTTTAACCACAAAAATTATACATGGTTAAAAACATCAGGGGATTAAAGCTTTAAACAATGTATACATGCATGAAACATCATGTGACCCTCGTAATATGTGAAACTTTATATTTGTATATGTCAGCCAAAATAAATTGAATTAAAAAAAGGAAAAGGAAGTATACATGTTTATATGCTGGTCATAGAAACAGCTTTTATTGTTCCAGATATTAGTCTAGAAACTTATATTTAGATGGTTGTTTTGTTTCTTGTGCTCCTGTACAATTGATACATTTTAGTAATGTAAATAATGGCAAAGATGCATTTTGATGCTTTTTAAAATTTAACTTAATTTAATTTTTTTTTTTTTTTGGTCTTTCGAGACAGGGTCTCCCTGTAGTCCCAGCTGTCCTGGAACTCACAAAGATCTGCCTGCCTCTGCCTCCCAAGTGCTAGGATTAAAGGCGTGCACCACCACGCCCAGCTTTTGATGCTTTTTTTATTTTTTATTTATTATTTGTATGTGTATGAATGTACTGTCTGCATGTAGGTTGGTGCACCCCTGTTGCTCAATGCTGCGGTCAGAAGAGGGTGTCGGATTCCCCTGGAACTGGAGTTAAAGATGGTTCTTAGCCACCATGTGGGTGCTGGGGATCGAAACTGGGTCCTCTGCAAGAGCAGTCGGTGCTCTTAACCACTAGGCCATCTCTCCAGCCCTGGTGCTTATTTTTAATCTAATTCTTTTATTGTACAACTAAGCAAGGGGTTATATATACATATATATATATACACACAAAAGTTATATATATATAACTTCACAACTGTGATATATGCTTGTAGGATTACAATTCTCTTTTATAGCTTTCAAGTCATGATATATACAAGTGCATGTAATGACTTATAAAAAAGGTAAAATGAAGATGAAACTAACTTTTGGAGGTAGGTTTCTGTGGGGGTTGGGGTCTTAACTGGTCCAGAACCCGCAGGACCGGCTGGATCGAGGAAGGACAGGTGCGTGGCTCACCTGTTCCCAGCCTCCAGTTCCCGGAGACAATCAGACACAGCAGGGAGTCAAGTCGAGCAGGATCTCACTTTATCGTAGGAGGGTGGGGACTTATATACATTCCCTGGACATAGGGGTGGGGATAGTGATGTACAGAGTGGGGTGCTGGCTTTGAGCCAATGAAATACAACCAGGTAAGTGGTATCCAGGCAGGAGGCGTTTTCAAGTGAATCTTGCTGCATCATTCTCATGCGGAAGTGACTGGCGAAAAAATAGGTCACCAAACTCGAGCCAGGTTTAGCAACAGGCCGCGTTCTCGGAGAGCCTGTAAGGCCCAACAACTCCCTCTTTTTGTTTTGTACAAGGGGGTGGTAAGCATGGCCCCTGTCTTAGGTTGTCTGTTTGCTTACTCCTACTAGGCTTACCCGTCATCGGGAGTTTAAGGCAGCTTTTGGCCCAACCTCTGTCTTAGGTTGCCTAGGGGTAGCCAGATCTTACCCGTCATTGGGTGCCATGTGTCTCCTCCCCTTCTCTCTTTGCCACACTGTCCCCTGTCTTAGGTTGGCCTCTCCTTGAGGACCCTTACCCGTCATCGGGGTGAAACAGTGGGCAGGGGGTCTTATCAGGGGCCATATCTGGCTCGCAGCATCATAAGTTGGATTTCCTGGGTCTTGTTTTGTTATCAGCCGAATCAGCCCGTTAAAAAGGCATGGTGCAAGCAAGCAATATTATTATAAGCAGGCCGGCTAGGGCATATAAAAGAGTGGTTAACCAAGGCGACCAGTCAAACCATTGGCTTGAACCAGCCCTGGTCATAATTTAGCCGCCTATCTTTTATTCCCTTTCGAATCTCATCCATATTTTTTTGTAATGATCCCTGAATGGTCTGCATAAAAGCAGCACTCCTCCCCCAATGCTCTGCAAATTCCCCCTTGTTCAAGGATTAGGAGATCCAGTGCCCTCCGTTTTGGAGGACTACTAGTGCTAGGGAATCTAGGGATTTTTTAAAATATCTGAGAGTGGTTTCCACTCTATCGAGGTTGACATCAATCTGCATCCTGAGTTCTTGATATTTGGTGTATACCAGGGCCAGGGAGGCCCCTCCCAGACCGGTTCCCACTGCCCCGAGCCCCAGAAGGGAGGTGACTGCTAGCGCAGTAATGAGTTCCCTTTTTTTTTTTCTGTGGTTGCCTGCTTGGCGGCCATTTCTTCATTAGAGTTATATAATACATGGGGCATCACTGCCACCATAGCACAGGTATCGTTGCCCTGTTTAAGAACTGCAGTTGCGGGGCTGGAGGGATGGCCTAGCGGTTAAGAGCACCGAACGCTCTTGCAGAGGACCCGGGTTCGATCCCCAGCACCCACATGGCGGCTGAGAACCGTCTGTGACTCCAGTTCCAGGAGAACTCCAGTTCCAGGGGAATCTGAGACCCTCTTCTGACCTCCGCGGCATCGCACGACACGGGTGCGCAGACCTGCATGCAGACAATACATTCATACACATAAAAATAAATAAATAAATAAAAAATTTTAAAGAACTGCAGTTGCTATGCAGGGCGTGAAGCCTGAATGTTGACATAGCCAATATATTCCCTGTTCTGAGGATATTATCCATTCATTATCACCAGTAACCTCCTGACACCTCTCCCATGGAGAGACCCCTTGGGCAGATGTCACACAAGTGAAATTTGCTCCCGGAAGGGGTAAGGTCAGCCCTGTTCTTTTAATACCTTGTTTTGTATTCGACCACCGGGGGCCCCATCGACATTCTGAGGACGTGTTTTCCTCTGTAAAGTTTCCAATATTCCCTAGAGCTTCATAGTATGGAGGTGTGGGACTAAGGCACAGCCAACATGACTCTGTTAACTCGGGCCTGGTCTCATTTAGGGCTTCATAAGCTATTTTTACTGCCGCTTCCCAGGGGCTAGTTTTGTCCCTACTTTTACCCTTACCATGTCCCTTTTTTTTTGCCCTTGCCCTTGTGCCCTCTCCCGGTGGCATGAGGTTGGGGAGTGCTATTTACTGGCCAGTTTGTTGGTGGTGGGCTTGTCATAGTCTTTGTTTTCTTTGGAGTTGGGTCTGGGGCATTTGGCCTCACCCAAGTCTCACTAGCAATGGGATTTACTTGTCTCCTGATGGAGAACAACAATCCTTGGTCATAGCCTGATTGATATAGCCTAAGGCCCCACATTTTCCCAATTTCCCAGTTTGTTTCCTTTTTGCCCTCTTCAGTGAATGTTACCTGAATGGGGTTGCAGTTATTAGTGCATGCCCCATAAAAGGGGTTGCTAGCTGTGGTGGTTTGAATGAGTGTCCCCCATAGGCTCTAGGTATTCAGATGTCTGTCTCCAGTTGGTGGTGCTGTTTTTGGAGGTCTTGGGGTATGTGGCCAAGCTGGAGGAATTGTGTCACTGGGGGCAGGCTTAGTGAGTTTTAACAAGCCTCATGGTCTACAGTTGCTCTCTCTGCTTCCTGTGCTCATTGCGAGATGTGACCCTCGGTTTGCTGCTCCAGTCTCCAGCTGCCATGCCTCCCACCACAATGTACTCTAATTCCCTGGACTCGTCAATCGTAAGCTCAAATAAACTCTTCCTTTTATGTGTTCCTTGGTCATGGTGTTTTATCACAGCAACAGAAAAGTGACTAATACAGTAATTTGGTACCAGAGAGTGGGCTGTTGGCTGTGAAGAACCTGACCATGTGGATGTTTGGAGAAATGTGGAAGACTTTGGAACTTTGGGTTAGAAAGGCTGTTGGAGATCTCCTGAGTCCAGCGGAAGGCAGGCTGAAGAGCCCCCCCCCAACTGAGATTACGAAGAAGCATCTGAAGGAGGCAAGCAAAGCAAGCTCTCAACACAGTGAAGAGGCATTTAGGACTCACATTGGAATACAGGCAAGGAGAAGCACATATGCCAGAATTACGAAGAAGAGACTATACTGGAAAGGGGCAGGATAATCCCCTGCCAAGCTTTACCAACCCTATGGAAGACTCCTGCAGTGGGATCCCTCTGGGGATGCCCCAGGACACAGACATCAGAAACAAAATTGGGAACATACTTAAAGAACTACAAGATCATAAAGAACAAATTAAAGAACTAAGAAAAGAGAATGAGGAACTCAAGAAGGGACCTAGAGAGAGAGAATGAACACGCTCTCGGAATGGAAGGCAGTAGAAACGACTGAACAGATCTCCTGCTGAAAAAAGAAAGAAAAACCAACCAGCGAACCAAAGAGCTACAAAAAGAGATCGAGAAGCTCAAAAAAAAGTAGAACTACTAAAGAAATCAGAAGAGAGAAATGAAAAAGGAAATCAAACACACTCTCATCCATTCAAGAGGAAAGGACTGGAAAAAGCCTCAAAAGCAGAATGGAGAAAAAAAAAAAAAAAATCAAGAAATAAAAAAAAAAAACTAAAGAAAGATATGAAAAATTTTAAAATACACAAAAATGGAACAACCCAGGAGCTGTGGGACACTATGAAAAGATCAACCTCTGCATCATAGGAATATCGAGGAAGGAGAAGAACCCAAGAGAATGGTATTGATCAGATCTTCAAAGAATAATGATGAAAACTTCCCAAACTAAAAAGGACAAAAACCAATACCAATACAAGAAGACATAGAACTACCAAACAGACAAGATCAGAAAAGAAATTCTCCCACGCCACATCATGGTTAAAATGCTAGATACCCAAAACAAAGACAAAATCTAAAGCCACAAGAGAAAAACAACAAGTGACCTATAAGTGAAACTATCAGAATTACAACTGACTTCTCAATGCAAAACTATGAACGCAAGAAGAACCTGAGCAAAGCATTCATATGTTAAAGGACAATAGATCCAACCCAGGTATACTAATGACCAGAAAAAATGTCATTCATAGTTGAAGGAGAGAGAAAAATCTTCCATGACATAAAACCAACTGTAAAGAATACATGTCCGGAAACAACCCTTCAGAGAATACTTGAAGCAATTCAAAAGAACAGAAGAAAGGAGCACCACCCCCCAGGCACCTAGAAAGAGAAAATCAATAAAAAGCATAACTGAAGAAGTAGAAACCTAAATCAAAACCGCAGATGGATAATAAGGCAAAAGGACGCAATACCAAACCTATCAGTCATAACGTTAAATATTAATGACTAAATTCCCCAATCAAAACCATAGCCTGGGAGGCAGATTAGGAAACAGAACATCCATCGATATGCTGTCTACAAGAAACACATCATACCTTCAAGGACAGGCACCACCTTAAAGTGAAGGGATGGAAAAAATATTCCAAGCAAATGGTACTAAAAAGAAAGAAATTAAAAATAAAATAGACTTCAAAGTAAAAGAAATCAGAAGAGACAAAGAAGGCCATTACATTTTCATCAAAGGAAAATCACCAAAAGAGATTTCACAATTATGAATATATATGCACCAAATCTGGTGCACCAAACTTTATAAAGGAACTTCTCCAGGCACCCAAGTCACAGACTAACCCAGTACACTCCATAGTGGGAGATTTCAATACCCACTGAGTCCTTTTACAGCAACAGACAAAGAATAAACAGAATACACTAAGCCTAACAGATCAACAGGACAAAGAAAAATCAAGACATCGAAATAACTACAATACACCAAACACCAGAGAATACACTTCTACTTCAGCACCCCACGGAACATTTCCAAATTGACCACATACTGAACAGAAGAAGAAACCTCTTACAAATACAAAAGAATTGAAATACTTTCAATGCATTCTGCAGACCACAGTGCAATAGCTCAACATCAACACCAGGACACAGCCCTCCTGCCTACAAGAACAACTGGTAGATTAAACAACACACTCTTGAATAATGAATGGTCAAGGAACGATAAAGAAAGAAAGAAATAAAAACAAAAAAAAAAAAAAAAAAAAAAAAAAAAAAAAAAAACAAACAAAAACCTATGGGATACCTTAAAGCAGTCCTAGAGGGAAGTTATAGCCCTGGGCCTACATTAGAAAACAGAAAGAGCACAAGTGATATCTACACTCAGCTAAACACTTGAGAGGCAACAACCAGATAACCCTAAACGCAACAGACAGGAAGAAATAACCAAAATCAGAGCAGAAATCAATGAAAAAAGAAACAAAGAAAAACAATACAAAAAAATCAATGAAGCAAAAGTTGGTTCTTTGAAAGAAAATAAACACGATAGACCTCTAGCCCAGTTAACAAAAAGAAAGAAGGAAGGAACAACTCCAACTCAATACAATCCGTGATGAAAAGGGAAATATCACAAACGGACACAGGAAAGATCCAGAAAATTCATATGGGACATTACAAGAATCTATATTCACCAAGTTTGAAAACCTAAGAAAATGGATGGAATATCTGAAATCTGGGAATCTCCAAAGCTGGCCAAAAAAAGAGATCAGCAGCTAAAAAAAAAAATAAAAAGAAGAGAGAAAATAAGAAGCCTCCCAACATAAAAAATGCCCAGGCCCAGACGGTTTCAAAGGCAGTTCTATAAAAATTTTCAAAAAGACCGTACAACCATTATTACTGAAAACTGTTTAGAAGTATAACAGAGGGAATTCTCCCAATTCCTTCTTGAAGCCAGCATCCTCTATTACCAAAACCAGGCAAAGATCAACTAAAAAGGAGAATTATGACCCATCTCCCTCATGAAACAAGATGTCCAAAATTCTAACAGGATTACTGGCAAATCGCATACAGACCCACATCAAGAAGATCATCGATCATGACCAAGTTGGATTCATAGCAGGATGCAGGATGGATGGTTCAACATACGAAAATCAAATAAATACATCATCAACACAATAAACGGAATCAAAGACAAAAAACCACACCATCATCTCAATTGATGCTGAAAAAGCCTTTGACAAAACCAGCATTCCTTCATGCTTAAGTCCTAAGGAATTGGTTTGGAGGGATCCTTCCTCAATGTAGTCAAAGCCATATACAGGAAACCACACACCAATATCATCCTAAATGGGGAAATGACAGAAACATTCCCTTTAAGTAGGAAACTCGCAAGGCTGCCCCCTTCCCCACTCCTCTTAATATAGTGCTTGAAAACACTTGCTAGGGCAATAAGGCAAGAAAAGGATATTAAGGAGTACTAATTGGAAAAGAGGAAGCCAAACTATCCCTATTTGCTGATGATATGATTGTTTACTTAGGGATGCTAAAAACTCCACCAGAAAACTCCTAGAAACGATTAACAGCTTCAGCAACAGTGCAGGATACAAATTAACTTAAAAAATCAATGGCCTTTCTTTAGATCCAACACCAAGCAACTGGAGAAAGATTCAAAGAGACCTTCCCACTCACAATAGCCTCAAAAACAATAAAATACCTAGGAACAAACCTAACAACAGACACCAAACACCTCTACAACAAAACTTTAAACGCTTTAAGAAAGAACAATTGAAGAAGACTCAGAAGATGGAAAAACCTCCCCATGCTCAATGGATTGGAAAATTTAAACAGTAAAATGTCCATTGTACCAAAACTCTTGTATTAGATTTCAATGTAATTCCATATTAAAATCCCAAGATTTCTTCACAGGGCCTGGAAACAATGTTCTTGAAATTCATTTGGACAAACAAAAAGACCCAAATAAGCCAAAACAACCCTGACTGAAAGCGCCTACACAGGGGGATCCTCTCTCTACCAGACTCAAAAACTATACTACAGGGCTATAAGTCATAAAAACAGCGCTGGTTATGGCACAAAAATACAGGGACCTGTTGACACAATGTAAACAACCGAAGATCCAAATCTGAGCCCACATAGAATTTCAGCCATCTCATATTTGACAAGGGCCAAGGAGCCACAATGGAGAAAAGGAAAGGGCATCTTCAGCAAGTGGTGTTGGGCAAAAACTGGATCACCACCTTGTAGAAGAATGAATTAAACCCCTACCTCTCGCCCGTCACAAAAGTCAACTCCAGAGGATTCAAAGAACTCTAAGTGAAACTCCAAACTCTGAGGCAATAGAAGAAACAGTGGGCAGCATACTACAAGACATAGGCATAGGAAACAAGACTTCCTAAATCAGACACCAGCGCACAAGAACTTAAGGTCAAACAATTGACAAATGGGACCTCATCAAACTCAAAAGTCTCTGTACATCCAAACAGAAGCAACTCAAGGAAGTGAAGAGAAATCCCACCGAGTGGGAGGAAAACCTTCACTGCAGATACATCTGACAAACGCTTGATCTCCAGAGTATATCAAACTACTCAAACCAAGAAAAAGAAAACAAATGACCCACTAAATAGATTGGGCAAAGAGCTGATCAGAGACTTCACAAGTAGAAAAAAAGGAATAGGATCGAAAACATAAAACTGTTCACCATCACTAATCATTAAGGAAAAATGCAAATGTAAAACCACTTAAGATCTCAATCTTCTCCAATTAAGGACTGGCTAGGATCAAGAAAATAAATGGATACCAGATTGTGCGAGGTTGTGGGGAAGGGAAACACTCATCCCCTGCTGGTGGGAATGTTTAAATCATACAGCCCCTATGGAAAGCAGTGTGGCGCAACTTGGAATACTTGGAATGAACCTGCTCACCCGACCCAGCCATCCCACTCCTGGGCATGTACCCTCAAGGATCACCCCACCACAGATATACCATGCCTGGCCATTTTTATTTCAGGCACCTCTCTATTCACAATAGCAAGGGCTGGAATCAACCTAAATTGCCTCAAACTAGGAGTGGATAGAGAAAAATGTGGCACATCTTACACAATGGAGTTCATGCAGCAGTCGTAAAGAAAGAGACATCACGAGCTTTGAGGAAAATGGCTGGAGCAAGAAGACATCATGCTGCGTTAAGTGAAAACACAGTTCCAGAAAAACAACGACGAATAGTATCCCTCATCTGTGGATGCTAGTGCCAATTACCCAGTTGTAAGTATTTCTTGTGTAGGGCCCCCTGAGCTTTTGTACAAAGCAGTTGAGCATAATGCATATTGGAAACAACAACAACAACAACAGAAAGGACTGCATCAAAGAACTGACTGAAACAGTGAAAAAAAAAGACTGAGAAAAAGATGCAGGGCATGTATTACAGAATACATAGTCTGGGTTTGGGTGGGGGTAAAGGAAAGGGTAATATGTTTAAATGGAACTGAAAATGATGTATGAAATACATAAAACATCAATAAAAGTATATTAAAAAAAAAGAAAGGCTGTTGACTACTGTAAGCAGAGCTTAAAGGGCCATTCTAGTGGAGGCCTGGAAGAAAGCATTGCTGCAAAAGATATGGTTCCACAGGAGGATAAAGACTTAGGCAGCAACTGGGATATTTTGATAAAGAGTCTGGCAGGAGTTTGCCCACAGCCCAAATGCTTGCCTGATGCTAAGTTGAAAGCGGTGGACTGATGTCTTTGGCAGAGGATATTTCAAGACAGCCTAGTGTGGAAATGGTGGTGTGACTGTTAATGGTGAATATTGTGCAGATGTACAGTGAAAAAGAGCAAATCGGGCAGAAGGAAATGCAGAATGTACAGTTTGGATCTGAAAACTGCACTAGGAAGATTAAAGGTGTGGTCAAGGCATGTGAAGGAGAGGCTCCCTTTCATAAGGAGACTAAAGTGATTAAGGAGAGGCCTGGAGATTTACAAGTAAACAAAAGAATCAGTACCTTCAGGGCAAGACCACACCCAGCTCATTCCCCAGCTTTTGAAAGGAAAATACTGAAAGTGTTTTCTACTCCAACAAGTCCAGGGCAGAGAAAAATTGCCGATGTGGTTAAAGTAGGAGAGAGTCCATCCCGAACTTGCAGCCAGATTCGGCAATTTCATTCACGTGGTGCTGGCTTTAGAAGCATTAAGTTTGCAAGAGTGAAGGGGTCATCAGTTCTTCCTCCATGGTTTCAGAGAGCTGCCAAGGTCAGGCAGAGCACAGCAGGGCTGTCCCTGCATAAAGTAGGCCCTGATAGGCCATTGCATGAAGCTGTGAATGTGAAGTCTGGTTGGCAGCGGAGACCCCAAGAAGACATTCGAGATGCCAGACCTGTGTGATATTTGCCAAGGAGAGCTGCATACAGGGAGTGGTACTAGCCTGAGAAAGAGATGTATGTTGCAAGCAAAGCTGGAAGAGCTGAGCCATCTAAGCCCTTTGGAAGTCAAGTCCCAGAAGTTGCATGTGGAGCTACTGGACTTGGTGTTTGCCGTGCAGGTTTTTGTTCTTGTTTTGGTCCAGTATTTCCTCACTATGCCTCTATTCCTCCCTTTTGGAATGGGAATGTGTATCGGTTCCACTGTACATTGGGAGTGTGTAATTTGTCTTTTGAATTTACAGGAGCTTACAGTTAAGAGATTGGCCTGAGTCTCAGAAGAGACTTGGACTGTAGACTTTTGAATGGCATTGAAACTGGTAAAGACTATGGGGACTTTTAAGATTGGACTAAGTGCATTTTGAATTTTATATGGTCAGGAGCCTATGGGGGCCAGGGAGTGGAATGTGGTGGTTTGAATGAGTGTTCCCCATAGGCTCTAGGCATTCAGACATTTGTCTCCAATTGGTGGCGCTGTTTTTGGAGGTCTTGGGGTGTGTGGCCATGCTAGAGGAAGTGTGTCACTGGGGCAGGCTTAGTGAATTTTAACAAGCCTCGTGGTCTACAGTTGCTCTCTCTGCTTCCTGTGCTCATTGCGACATGTGACCGTCGGTTTGCTACTCCAGTCTCCAGCTGCCATGCCTCCCACCACAATGGAGTCTAATTCCCTGGAACCATCAATCGTAAGCTCAGATAAACTCTTCCTTTTATAAGTTCCTTGGTCATGTTGTTTTATCACAGCAACAGAAAAGTGACTAATTCACTAGCCCTTCTCTGTGTCCTTACCCTAGTAACCTGGATAGCTTCCCTGTGCCCCACCCAAGAACATGACCCTGTGGTTTCACACCCCCATGCCTTACATTAGAAATCTCCCGGCCCACCACAATCAGATATCTTTTGTGCAGTCCAGTTATTCCTGGGACATACATAGATGTCGGTGTCCTTGAGTGTAGCTCGTTTGAGGATGTGGGAGCATCCCGGGGATCTAGGGTCTCCCACCACTGGCAGGGTGAATCCCCTTTGTCCCTTACATTCTGGCCTCCCCAGGTGAACTGGGGTCCAATCAGCCACATCCCAACTTCCTCGGGCCAGATCACAGAGGTCGAAGTAGGGTGACAGCCACCATGTTGATGGCATTGGGTCCTTCGTGGTGGAATTAAAGGCTTGCCCATTAACAGGGTTAGCCACTAGCCATGTCACTCTCTGTGGTTGGTGGGGATTAGGATTCTGCACTTCTATTACTGTTGTTGTCATCCACGCGGCCATTAACAGTCTCAGGAACCATGCCATCTGTGAACAAGAAAAGACATAAGAACTCAAGGGTTTGTAGCCCTTGGATTCAATTATATTATTGTTTCCTTTTCCGAGGGGGTTGGTAGAAACTTCAGGTTCCTTGCTGGTATCCAGATTGGTGCTTCTCCCCCAATAGGATATACACATCCAAAGCCTCTCCCCATCATGATTAGTGGGTCTGGGCCTTTCCATTGGTGTGTTAAAGGGTCTTTCCATTTAACTTTTACTTGGGGGTTAAGGCTTGTGTATCCCCAATGCTTTTGGAACCTAGATTCCGTCACGTCCTTGGAAAAATTTTAAATATTTATGGCGAACAGGGCTTGCGCCAACTGCAGGTGGGGGCTTACTTCCCCTTTTTGTTTTTGTAATTGTTCCTTAAGGTATTGGTGATTTCTTTCAACAATGGCTTGTCCCTGGGGGTTGTAGGGGATTCCTGTAGTATGTTTAATACCCCATCTCTCAAGAAAGCCTGCAAGAGCCTTTAAAGTGAAGCAAGGCCCATTATCTGTTTTGATCTGGCCTGGCAGTCCTAATGTTGCAAAACATTGGAGAAAGTGGGATTGGGCATGTCTGGCTCTTTCTCCAGTGTGGGCCATGGCCCAGCAGGCTCTAGAATGGATGTCGATGGACAAAAAAACATATTTAAGTTTGCCAAAAGCAGCAAAATGGGTGACATCGGTTTGCCGGAGGGCATTAGGTCATAAGCCTCAAGGATTAACTCCTTGGGGTTGAAACGGGGGTACCTTAAGGAAGGGTTGGCAAGATTTACACATTTGGACAATTTTTTAAAATTCCTTTATAGGCACCTGAGGAAACGTTTGGTGTAGACCTCTCCAATTTACATGGGTTAGCTCATGAAAGTTTGTGGCTTCCTGAGCTGTTAGAATGTTAGGCCCCGAGGCCAGTTGGTCTGCCAGGGCGTTACCCATAGATAAGAAACTGGGAAGGCCAGAGTGTCCTCCAAGGTGCTGGAGGTATATTGGGGGCATTTCTTCCTTATAAAAGGGCCTTAAGCTCTACCATAAGAGGGGAGACTGGGTTTCTGTCAACCTAATGTGGGCCTGTGGTAAATGGGGTAGAAGGTTGGCAACATATAAACTGTCAGTGAAGAGGTTGCAGGACTCCCAAATGTCCTGCAGCACCATTATGACTGCTAATAATTCCTTATATTGGGCGGATCCTTGGCTTGTCTGGAATACTTGGCTGGTTGGGGTGGAACTGTTCTCTCTAAAGGCCATGTAGGCTGAGCCAGCTTTCCCTCCATCAGTGAAAATGCATGGTGCATGTGGTATAGGTTCTTTTAAAAACAGAGAGGGGGAATTTTTGCAGGAAGGCTGCCCACCTAGAAGGTCCAAAATGACAATCCAATTTTCCCATGAAGCCTTCTAAGGAAATAGCCAGGCGTGAATGGTTGCGAGCCAGCCATTCAACATCTGCCAACCTGTATGGGAGGATGATGTCATGAGGGTCTATTCCATAGTGTCTTTGCACCTGAGTCCTCCCCCTTATGATAGCATCTGCCAGCTGGTCTGTTTGGGACTACACTCGAGGTGTGCCAGCCGTGGATGTATGTATCCATTCTAGAGGGGCCCCCTCCTGGGTGATGACTGCCGTGGCCAGGCTCTGTCCTGTAAGGACCCAAAGAGACAGAGGGCATTCTGCAGAATACCTTTACAGAGAACAGTGATGTAAAGCATTTTGAAAAGCCTTGAGAATTTTTTGGTGTTCTGGGGTGAGGGAGATTTCTTCCTGAGGACTCTTGTCTCTTAATGGGGTAAATAATGACATTAAAATCTCTGTGGGGATGGCTACCCAGGGTCAGAGCCAATTGATTTCACCAAGTAAGCTTTGGAGTTGTTAGGGTAAGCTGGTCAGGTATTTTTATACTAGGTTTTATGGGACTAACTTGAGAGAGAGAGAGATGGGTACCCAGTACCTTGAAGGGAGGAACTTGTTGGATTTTTTCAGGTGCCACCATGAACCCTCCTTTAATCAATGTATGTGATATTGTAGTCAGGAACCCTGGCAGCTTATGAGGGTCCCGGTGGCCAATGATTAGGTCATCCATGTAGAGGTACACTAAGGAGTCCCCTTGTAACAGCATGGGGGCCAGGAGGATAGTAAGATATTGCTGGCAAAATGCTGGGCTATTGGCCGTGCCCTGTGGCAGCACCACCCACTCATATTGGCAATCTGGCTGGGAGTAGTTGAGAGGCCGCACCGAGAACGCAAATTTAGCGCAATCCTCAGGGTGCAGGGGAATGGAAAAGAAGCAATCTTTAAGATCAATTACAGCTATAGAAAAATCCGTGGGGATCACAGGGATCCAGGGCATGCCTCGCAAAGGAGTTCCAACCAACTCCATTCTTTTTTTTTTCTTTTTTAAAAAAATTTTTTTTAATTTAAATTTTATTTTATCATTTTTTTTTATGTGTATGAGTGTACTGTCTGCATGTAGGTTTGTGCACCTGTGTCGTGCAATGCCATGGAGGTCAGAAGAGGGCATCAGATTCCCCTGGAACTGGAGTTAAAGATGGTTCTTAGCCGCCATGTGGGTGCTGGGAATCGAACCCGCATCCTCTGCAAGAGCAGTCGGCACTCTTAACTGCTAGGCCATCTCTCCAGCCCCCCAACTCCATTCTATCGTTTACCTTCCTCAGGTCTTGGAGCATGTGCCATGCTCCTGAAGCTTTGCGAATGACAAAGACAGGTGTATTCCAGGGACTCATTGTAGGGCGGATGTGCCCGAGTTTTAATTGTTCATCTGTTAACTGGTGTAGGGCCTCAAGCTTCTGTTGTGTTAGTGGCCACTGCTCCACCCAGACAGGTTTTCCCAGTTTCCATAGTATGGGAGGAACCCGGGGAGCAGTGGCCCCTATGATTGGGGGTAAATTTTGATTTGTCCTTGCTTTTGGGTATGGTCATGAGGGGGGTCGATTAGGGGATCCTCAAAGAATACTTTATGATCAGTAGTTAATACTGCATCCATCTGTCCCAACAAATCCTGGCCTAATAGATTAGCTGTCAGGCCTTGGACTACCAATGGCCTAATTTTCCCTTGGTCCCCATCCGGGCTCACCCACTTCATAAGGATAGAGGTCTCCTCAGTCCGGGAATACCCCCCCACCCCCAAGACCAGGGGCCTGGGTGTCAGGGACCAGGTAGCTGGAATTTCCTCTTTTCTTAGGACAGTCCTGTCTGCCCCTGTGTCAATGAGACATTGGAATTTGACACCACCAATGACAATTGACATTTGGGGTCGCAGTCCCTCTGAGAGTGGGACCGTCCAATGAGCCTGGGGTTGTGCCTGTTCACGTAGCCAGTTGCATTTGCGTAAGAACGAGCCTCCTTGGTTTGACAGGGCTAGAGGCTGCCCCTGGTCTAGTTTAAAGGTTTGCCTTCAATATCAAACTTAGATTTGCAGTCTCTTTTCCAATGTAATCCCTTTCTACGGTGGGGACAGGGGGTGCGAGGCGGCTTGCCTCCTCCCAAGACCTTACCCCCCAGATTCCCCTGGGGGCAGTCACGCTTAAAGTGCCCCTCCTGGCCACAATGGAAACAGAGCTGCCCCTGTTTGTTCTTTTCCCCTGGTAATTTGGCTGCACCCAAGGCTTGAGTGATTGCAACCATTAAGACTGATGTCTGTGCCTGTATGGCCTGTGTTAAGGCTTGTGCCTTGTGGCTTTGAGTTCCTTTGTCTTGGGTGGCTATAATCCAGGAACCCATTGTCCAGTCCCTCATGCCTGCACAGGCTAGGCGGTGATCGCCATTCATTCCCTCCCAGACTGTCATCCTAATGAATTGGTCTAGGAGGTCCCCTGGGGGTAGCTTACATTGAAGGCTTTGCTGTACCTGGTCGATAAATTCAGGGAGTGTTTCGAAAGCCTTTGCCTCATCCCTGCCAAGGGGCTCTCAGAGGGGCCTGTGTTGAGTTTGTTCCATGCATCCAAGCCACGTTGCTGCACCTGGTCCTGGTAGGGGGCCAGCAAAGCTGCCTGTTGGGCCCCCGTGGCATACCCATCTCCTATGCCAGTCAGCATCCCAAAGGTGATAGGGACCGGGGGTTTGACCGAGCATTTGCCTCGGCCCATGAACGACATTCCTCCCAAAACAGGGCTGACCATTGAATGAATATCGGCTGGGGAGGACCACTTTCACCAAGTCTAGCCAATCCTTGGTGACGCAGGGGTGGTAGGCAACATCTTGGAGCAAGGTCATGGCCCAGGGTGAATGGGGCCATCTTCTGCCACTGCTTTTTTGAGTTCCTTAAGATCCTTAGCCTCCCAGGGGTACCAATCAGGGGCCAATTCCCCCCGGGCATGATGTTCACCGGGAAGACACAAAATGGTGGCTCATTAGGTCAGGGCGGGGCCTCCGGGCTTGGTGTGATGTAAGGCACCTCGGCTCGGAGCTCTGCTCTGAGGGCCGTATAGGGTCCCTTTGGGCTTAGTCCCTCTGCCTGCTTGTAAGAGGGTGGTCTCCCTGCGTCCGAATCCTCTGAAGCCTTTCTCCTTTCAATGAATTTATCCCATTCCTTTTCTCCCTCTGCCTCAGAGTCTGTCGCCTCCCCCGCGCTATCCCGCATGGGCGGGGCGAGAGACCTGTAAAAAACCCAAGGGGGGGGTCAATTCCAAAATGCCTCTCTCTCTCTCTTGCCAGTTTCTCCACCCTAGCCAAGTTTGCCAGGAGAAGAGGTTGGCCCCGATAATCCAGGGGGCCAGGGAGACGATAGTTTCCCAAGTATGAAGGGCATTAGCCTTGGTTAGTTCAAGCCCTTGGGACTGCAACATGAGGCATAGAGCCTTTAGGGTTGGTTCTTTATTAGCTGACATTACGTTACCCATATTGGGGTCTCACCTGTCCCGGACTTCCACTTGGCCTCGATCGATGTGGGGGTGGGGTCCCCTTTCGAGCCCCACATTGGGCACCAGGGTGTGGGGGTTGGGGTCTTAACTGGTCCAGAACCCGCAGGACCGGCTGGATCGAGGAAGGACAGGTGCGTGGCTCACCTGTTCCCAGCCTCCAGTTCCCGGAGACAATCAGACACAGCAGGGAGTCAAGTCGAGCAGGATCTCACTTTATTGTAGCAGGGTGGGGCCTTATATACATTCCCTGGACATAGGGGTGGGGACAGTGATGTACAGAGTGGGGTGCTGGCTTTGGGCCAATTAAATACATCCAGGTAAGTGGTGTCCAGGCAGGAGGCGTTTTCAAGTGAATCTTGCTGCATCATTCTCATGCGGAAGTGACTGGTGAAAAAACAGGTCACTAAACTGGAGCCAGGTTTAGAGAATTCCAACAGGTCACGTTCTCGGAGAGCCTGTAAGGCCAAACATGTTTGAAAGTATTCCTTTGGTTACCACACATAACAGTGAGACTAATACACACTTAAGTGTATACATCTCTGTGTCACTTGAAATGTACCATTGCGCACTACAACAATCCACAGTTTCAGAATCAAATTATGTGAGAGCTGGAAATGTGCTGGAAATGTGATATATCTAACCTTTCTGGTCCTCATTTTTCCTATCATGCAATGGGTGTTATTAGTAGGTGTTGATAAGCTATGGGCAAAGTGACAATAAATCAAAAATTTTATATTATAATAAAAAAGAAACAAAAAGAAATATTTCTACATAAAAGGAATATTATCTCCATGCAGGCAAACTTAACAGAAAATTCTAATTGTTCTTGAATTATTTAAAGAATTCTATGTTATTTTTACTTATGGGTATGTGTTGGGGATGTGCCACAAGAAGGCATCAGAACCCCTGTAGCTAGCGTTACAGATGGTTGTGAGCCTCCAGACTCTGGAGTGAAGTGATCCTTTCCCTTCCCATGTCCTCTTAATTCTCCCTGTCTTTTTATCCTGCCCCCTGTTTTGTTAGCAGAAATGTGTGATTTTTTTTTCTAAAATGAAGACAATTATTCATAAATACATGCTGGCATATCGTACATACAAATTGCCCTTGAACCTTGTACACACATTCTGCATGCTTTCTGTCCTCCTTCCTCAGTAGTGACTGAGGGACAGCCATGTATTACATGAGAATATATGCCACAAACTTTGGGATGATCCTTCTGGGAGGAGAAATCTGGTCTGAAAGGTGTTGTAACATTGAGCACAGCCCAGACACAAAGTACCCTGGCTAGGTGTTATCCAGAAAAGCCTGACTTCCAGAACTCTGACATCCAGAACTCTGACTTCCAGAACTCTGACATCCAGAACTATGATGTCTAGAACTCTTCTTGAGTTCTACATTCTCTTTTCATAGTTCTTTGATTTGCTCTTTATAATCTTGTAGTTCTTTAAATATGCTCCCAATTGTGTTTCTGATATCTGCATCCTGGGCCATCCCCAGAGGGATCCCACTGTAGGAATCTTCCATAGGGTTGGTAGAACTTGGTGTGGGATTATCCTGCCCCTTTCCTGTGTTGTCTCTTCTTCATGTTCCTGGCATATGGGCTTCTCCTTGCCTTCCTGCAATTCAGCTGGTCTCAGGAGATCTCCAAGAGTCTTATTCTTTATTAATTCCTCTCAGCAAACCAGTAGACATTTCCCTGAATACTATGAGCTGCTTAGCCAACTAACCCAAGGAATGGCTATCCCCGAGTTAAATCCAGTTGATCAGTAGTACAGACCGTGACCAGCGGCATGTTTTTTCTGACCATGTCCACATCTCGTCCACACCTCTTCTACACAGCTACTCTGTCCGTATCCATGCCTCATCTACATGGTCCCTCTGCCAAGTCCAAACCTCCTCTACAAGACCCCTGTGTCCATGTCCATACCTGCCCACATGGCCCCTCTGATCCATGCTTCATGGCTCTAAGCAATAGCTGCTGGTCCACCAAAACCCAGGTACATACTGTAACTCCACTTTCCTTCATTCTTTTAAAATATATTTATTCCTGGGGGCTGGAGAGATGGCTCAGAGGATAAGAGTGCCAACTGCTCTTGCAGAGGACCCTGGTTTGATTCCCAGCACCCACATGGTGGCTCAGAACTGTCTTTAGCTGGGCATGGTGGTGCAGCTGGGCATGGTGGTGCATGCCTTTAATCCCAGCACTCAGGAGGCAGAGGCAGGCAGAACTCTGACTTCAAGACCAGCCTGGGATTCCCAAAGGAAGGAGTGTCCAAGTGAATTCTTTGGAGAACTTTCAGAACAGAAAGGGAAGAGTGAGTTGGACTTCCAATAGAAATCCTAGAGCCTAGAGAAGTCAACACTCCATAAACAAGGAGTAAACCGGGCCTGGTGGTGCGCGCCTTTAATCCTAGCACTTGGGAGGCAGAGGCAGGTGGATCTTTGTGAGTTCAAGACCAGCCTGGTCTACAGAGCGAGTTCCAGGACAGCTGGGGCTACAGGGAGACCCTGTCTCGAAATGACCAAAAATAAATAAATAAATAAATAAATAAATAAATAAATAAATAAGGAGTAACGGAGAAAAAAAATCAATAAAAAACAACGAAGGCATCTGAAGGAGGCAAGCAAAGCAAGCCTTAAAAACAGTGAAGAGGCATTTGGGATTCATATTGGAATACATGCAAGGAGAAACCCATATGCCAGGGACACAAAGAAGAGACAACATGGGAAAGGTGCAGGATAATCCCACACCAAGCTCTACCAACCCTGTGGAAGATTCCTACAGTGGGATCCCCCTGGGGATAGCCCAGGAAACAGATATTAGAAGTACAATTGTGAACATACTTAAGGAAGTACAAGATTATAAAGAGCAAATCAAAGAATTAAGAAAAGAGAATGAAGAACACAAGAAGGACCTAGAGAGACAGAATGACAAACTCTGGAATGAAGTAGAAATACTGAAAAGATCCCATGCTGAAAAAGATAAGGAAACCAACCAGCGAACAAAAGAGCTACAGGAAGAGATTGAGAAGCTCCAAAAGGAAGTAGAAATACTAAAGAAATCAGAAGAGGAAATGAAAAAGGAAATCAAACAGTCATCCAATCAAGAGGAAAGGAATGGAAAAAGCCTCAGAACCAGAATGGAGGAAGCAGAACAAAGAATATCAGACCTGGAAGATAACACAGAACAACTAAAAACCTCAAGGAAAGATTATGAAAAATTTAAAAATACACAAAAGCGGAACAACCAGGAACTGTGGGACACTATGAAAAGATCAAACCTCCTCATCATAGGAGTACAGGAAGAAGAAGAATCCTAAGAGAATGGTATTGATCAGATCTTCAACAGAATAATAGATGAAAACTTCCCCAAACTAAAAAAAGACAAACCAATACCAATACAAGAAGCACATAGAACTCCAAACAGACAAGATCAGAAAAGAAACTCTCTACACCACATCATAGTTAAAATGCTAGTCACCCCAAACAAAGACAAAATCCTTAAAGCCACAAGAGAAAAACAACAAGTGACCTGTGGTGGTTTGAATGTGTGTCCCCCATAGGCTCTAGGTATTCAGACGTTTGTCTCCAGTTGGTGGCACTCTTTTTGGAGGTCTTGGGGTGTGTGGCCGTGCTGCAGAAAGTGTGTCACTGGGAGCAGGGCTTAGAGAGTTTAACAAGCCTCGTGGTCTACAGTTGCCCTCTCTGTTTCCTGTGCTCTTTTCGAGATGTGACCCTCGGCCTGCCGCTCCAGCTCCAGCTGCCATGCCTCCCACCACAATGGACTTTAATTCCCTGGAACTGTCAATGGTAAGCTCAAATATACTCTTCCTTTTATAAGTTCCTTGGTCATGGTGTTTTATCACAGCAACAGAAAAGTGACTAATACAGTTATTGGTACCAGAGAGTGGGCTGTTGGCTGTCAAGAACCTGACCATGTGGATGTTTGGAGAAGTGTGGAAGACTTTGGAACTTTGGGCTGGAAAGGCTGTTGACTATTGTAAGCAGAGCTTAAGGGGCCATTCTAGTGGAGGCCTGGAAGAAAGCATGGCTGCAAAAGATGTGGTTCCAGGGGAAAATAAAGACTTAGGTAGCAACTGGGATATTTTGATAAAGAGTCTGGCAGCAGTTTGCCCGCAGCCCAAATGCTTGCCTGATGCTAAGTTGAAAAGCAATGGACCGATGTCTTTGGCAGAGGATATTTCAAGACAGCCGGACCCCGTGTTCGATCCCCAGCTATGCACATGGCGGCTAAGAAAACGACTTTAATCCAGTTCCAGGGTGGAATTCGGTGGAACATTCGGTGTACCCTCTTTTGACCTCCGCGGGCATTGCACGACACAGGGGAACAAACCTAGAGGCAGACAGACCAAGTCAGAACACACAAAAAGAAAGAAAAAATAATGCAGGAGGAAAATGGGACAGGTGAAAATGGGCCATTTGGCCCAAACTGGTATAGATGGTTAACACAATTCCAATGCAAATTATCCCCAAGAGTTTCTTCACGTGCTTGGAAAAAAAGTGCTTACTTTTATTTGGAAAAACAAAACAATGACCCCGGACCCCCGATAATAGCCCAAACAAACACAACCCTGATGCGAAAAAAAGAGCTCACACAGGGGGGTGCGGTGGGTGGGGGTGGGGGATGGGGCATGATCTCTATACCAGACTTCAAAACTTTTCGACAGGCGCTTTTATCGCTCATTTTATATAACATTACAAAAACACAGCCTTTCTCGGGTACTGGCACAAAAACCAGACATGTTGACAATGGAACCAGACTGAAGATCCAAATTTGAGCCATACAATTTCAGCCATCTTATATTCGAAAAGGGGGCCAAAAAGACACAATGGATAAAAGGATAGAAGAAAAGACAGCATCTTCAGAACGTGGTGTTGGTGATTGATGTGAAATGGTTCACTACTTGTTAGATAGACGGATGGAAATGAATTGGAAAGGATGAAATTGAACCCCTACCTCTCGCCCATGTACAAAAGTCAACTCAAGTATGGATGAAAGACCTCAATGTGGAAACCCCAAACTCTGAAAGGCAATAGAAGAGTATAGAGAATAAAAAGAAACAATATAGTTTAGGCAACAGACTACAAGGACATAGGTCACAATAGGAAAAGACTTCCTAAAATCAGACAGCAACTGCGCACGGAATTACGGTTGACAATGGACAAAATGGGACCTCATTAACTCAAAAGGCTCTTGTACATCAAAAGAAACAATCCAAGGAAGTGAAGAGAAATCTCATAGAGTGGGAGGAAACTTCACCGCAGATACATCTGACAAGCATTGATTTCCAGAATATATAAAAGTATTACTCACCAAACAAAGAAAAAAGAACGAAAACAAATGACCCAGTCCATAGATGGAGCAAAGAAACTGAACAGAGCTGAACAGAGCTTCACAAGTTGGGGAATTAGAGATGGCTGACGAAAACACCTTAATACGTGTTCAACATCACTAATCATTAAGGAAATGCAAGAATGTGAAAACCACTTTAAGATGTTAAGATTATCATCTTACCTCCAATAAGACTGGCTAGCGTCAAGCGATAAAGGAAAAACAAAATGATTACCAAGTTGTGCTGGCGAGTTTCTGGGTGGGAAAGGGAACATCTCATTCCACTGGGTGGAATGTAAATCTGGTACCGGCGGCCCACTATGGAAAGCAGTGTGGAGAAACCCTTGGAAGACTTACTTGGACGGAATGAACTAGCCACCCGACCCCCCCAGCCATACGCTCCTGGGCATGTACCCTAATGACTCACCCCACCTCAGAGATGAGATATCTTTCAACAGCCATGTTTCATTCAGCCTCTTCACATAGCAAGAGCTGGAAACCACCCCAAATGCCTCAAACTGATGAGGGATTGATAAGTGGATAGAGAAAATTTGGTTCATCTACACACGGATGTCTATGCAGCAGTTAATATAATGACAATGGATTCAGTCAGTAATGAAAGATGGACATCAGACTTTAGAGGGACAATTGGCTGGAGGCTAGAGGACTCATGATGAGGTTGAAGTAGTTAACCACCAGTCCCAGAAACAACAAACGGATCAATGGTTATCCCTCATCTGTGGGCTTTTGCTAGTGCCAATTACCTCTAGTTGTAAGTATTTCTTTGCACAGCCCCTTGAGCTCTTGTCCAAAGGCAGGTTGGGAAGAAGTGATGGGCACCTATTGTGGAAAACAACAACAAAACAAAACAATAAACAACAACAACAGGGATTGCATCAAAGAAACTGACTGAACGATGAACTTTGCCACCCAAAAACAGTCAACTTCCTCATGGAGAATATGAGAAAACCAAGCCTGAGAAAGAGGACGACAAAAAGCATCTTTGGCAGAATGCATGAGCTCTGGGGGGGGCGGGGGGGAAAAGGGGGGGGGGACACGGGTCTAGGAGTTGTTAAAAAAATAAATTATAAATTTATTAAAAAAATAAAAGTCGTGTCTCAAAAAATATCCAAATGATGGGCTAGGAGATGGCTTAGTGATCTAAGATCACGAACTGCCTCCTTGTAAGAAGTCCCAGGATTTAGTCCCCCCCAGCACCCAAATGGCAGATTGCTAACAATGGCCGTGTAGTCGGTTCTGTGGGAATTTCTGCCCTCCTCTGGCCTGAGCAAGCATCACACACAAGTAGTTTTCTTACATGCATGCAGACCAAAACACACTCATCAACAAAACATAATTTAAAAAAATCTCAAATTCCATGGGGCATTCTGTCCCTCCCAAGTTAGTGCATTATTTTATTAGAGGGGTTCTGGTCTGGCAAAACTGCCTTTTTCTATTAAAATTATTTTAAGTTTTGTGGTGTGTGTGTGTTTTTTTTTTTTTTTTTTTTTTAAATTTAATTTAATTTTAAAAAATGTAAAAGTTTTATGACTTTACACCTCATAGTCACTCCTAACCTCTTTTAAAGTACATCACTGTCTCCATGTCAACATTCTTTCTAGGTCACTTCAGCCTCTGCTGTTTCTTGAATATGCAAGACAGACTTTTACTTCGAGGGCTTTGGACTAATTTTTCCTTTCTTCTCAGATACTGCATGGCTTACTCCTATACGTTCTTCAACTATTTACTTAAATGTTACCACTCAGGAAATTGTTATCCTACAAAAGAATCAGCAGTTCAAAACTCCCTTGTCACAATGAATCTCGCGCTCGCGGCGGCGCCGATGCGTTCCGAGAGAGCGCCGCTCGCGCGTCCTTGCGCCTCAACAGGACATCTAATATCCATATAACGAAATCTCTGTTAGCACTATTCTTTATTTTTCCTTTCCCCCCAAGGATGTAAGCGTGCAGGACAGAAGGGACTTTTGGTTATGTTCTTGCTTCTACACCTCTTAGAGCCTAGGATAAAAACCCAACACATAGTAAGCACTTTATATATTTGTTGAATTGAATGAAACTTTGGATAACAGTTTCTCTACATTCAGGGTTCCTGAGGCCTGAACAGCGCTTCGACTGACTCGTGCTACAAAACTTCTTCAGGTGAGTGTATGCTATGAATACCTTTTCAATTTATATGTTGTATTGTAGTAAGACTTTCGAGTGGTGGGGGTGAAAGGCTCGCAGGGAAAGATGGCCGAACCGGAAGGAAGAAAAAGGGAAAAGGGGGTGAGGGCAGCAGGGTAGCCAGAGGAGAGGGACACGGGCTTGAGCAACAGGTCAGCTGTAGCACAGGAAGCTATGTAATCAAAGCGGCAGGATATTGTTGGAGGGAGGGGAGGGCGAGAAAGCGTCAGAAGTTCCCTGCCCCGAGGGGACAAAGGCTCTCGCCAGCAAGGAGGGGCGGACACCGGGGTTAAACACCCCAGAACAGCTCAAAACAGGCGACGAAGGGTACAAATGGGGGGAAAGCAGTAGCCGGGGGGGAAGCACGCGCAGGCAAACCACCTCACAGATCCAACCCGCGGTGCGGCCGGTTAGAGAAACGGGGTAGGAGGGCAGGAGGACGGCCAGGCTGCATCAAAAGAAGGAGAAAGGGTTAGGCCAAACTTTTAGGCACCTCAAGTCAGTCTTTGTGCGGCTGTGTTAATTTTAATTATGTTCTTTTGGCTAAACTATGCTCTTTTCCCTCTACTAACACATAAAGATTAAAAAAGTATTTGAGGTACCATACAATGTCTAATAGGTTCATGTTTTGCTTGTTCATTAAGACATTAATATATTCAGTATGTTCATTTTCTGGTTCCCCTTTGCCCCAGGGACCCCGTAGGGGCAGTGGGCTCCTCGGACTGCTGCAACCAAAGACGGAATAGAACTACAGTCCGTTGTTAAAAAATATAGTTGATTACCCTGGCTATCCCATTTCATCTCTAATTTCTCCCTTAATATTTATTCCAAATGGTCCCATTTAAATTTTCTGTCTTTTTCTCTGTCTCTCTCTCTCATTGTAAATATAGATTGTAAGTATTCAAGACGCAATAATTTTTTTGTCCTTTGAGACCTGGCTTAATTTATTTAACATAATAATATACAAACCAGCACACTTTTTCCTGCAAATGTCATGATTTCTTTTTTTTTTTTTTTTTTTTTTTTTTTTTGTTGTGTGTGGGGGGGTTGGTGGGTGTGGGGTCTTAACATGTCCAGACCCACAGGACTGGGTGGATCGAGGAAGGACAGGTGCGCGGCTCTCCCATTCCCAGCCTTCAGTTCCTGGAGACAATCAGACGCAGCAGGGAGTCAAGTCGAGCAGGATCTCACTTTATTGTAGCAGGGTGCGGCCTTATATACATTCCCTGGACATAGGGGTGGAGATAGTGATGTACAGAGTGGGGTACTTTGCTTTGGGCCAATGAAAAATACATCAATAATTGGGTGTCTGGGTGGGGGGTGCGTGGGGGGGTTTTCAAGCGGAATTTTGCTGCATTAATTCTCAGCGGAAGTGACTGGCACAAAAAACCGGTCACTAACCATCGAGCCAGGTTTCGTCGGGTTAGAGAATTCCAACCGGCCACGTTCTTCTGGCGCGACTGTAAGGCTCAACAAAACTCCCCCTTTTGTTTTTGTGCAGGGGGGATGGTAAGCATGCCTCTGTCTTAGGTTGTCTGTAATTACTCCTACTAGGCTTACCCATCATTGGGAGTTAAAGGCAGCTTTTGGCCAAACCCCTTTCTTAGGTTGCTTAGGGGTAGTCAGATCTTACCCGTCATTTGGTGCCATGTGTCTCCTCCCCCTTCTCTATTCACCACACTGTCCCCCTTTGTCTTAGGTTGCTCTCTTTGAGGACCCTTACCTGTCATTGGGGTGAAACAGTGGGCAGGGGGTCTTTTCATGGGCCATATCTGGCTTGCAGCTTCATAAGTTGGATTTCCTGGGCATTGTTTTGTATCAGCCGAGTCAACCCGTTAAAAAGGCAGGGTCCCATGGTGGAAGCAAGTAATGCTATTATAACTGGGCCCGGCTGCAACGGCTTAGGCAGATAAAAAGAGTGGTTTAACCCAAAAGGCCACCAGTAAAATTCCTGGGCTACTCTCCCTAAACAAGCCCTGGTCATAATTTAGCCGCCTATCTTTTATTCCCTTTCGAATCTCATCTAGATTTTTTGTAATGATCCCTGGATGGTCTGCATAAAAGCAGCACTCCTCCCCTAATGCTCTGCAAATCCCCCCTTGTTCAAGGGTTAGGAGATCCAGTCCCCTCTGATTTTGGAGGACTACTAGTGCTAGGGAATCTAGGGATTTTTTAAAATATCTGAGAGTGGTTTTCACTCTATCGAGGTTGACATCAATCTGCATCCCGAGTTCTTGATATTTGGTATTTATCAGGGCCAGGGAGGCCCCTCCCAGACAGGTTCCCACTGCCCCGAGCCCCAGAAGGGAGGTGACCACTAGTGCAGTAATGAATTCCCTTTTTTTTCTGTGGTTACCCTGCCTGGCGGCCATTTCTTCATTATAATGATATAATACATGGGGCATCACTGCCACCATAGCACAGGTATCATTGTCCTGTTTAAGTACTGCAGTTGCCATGCAGGGCGTGAGGCCTGAGTGTTGACACAGCCAATATATTCCCTGTTCTGAAGGTATTATCCATTCATCATCACCAGTAACCTCCTGACACCTCTCCCATGGAGAGACCCCTTCGGCAGATGTCACAAGTGAAATTTGCTCCCTGAAAGGGTGAGGTCAGCCCTGTTCTTTTAATGCCTTGTTTTGTATTCGACCTCCGGGGACCCCATCGACATTTTGAGGACGTGTTTTCCTCTGTAAAGTTTCCAATATTCCCTAGAGCTTCATAGTACGGTGGTGTGGGACTAAGGCATAGCCAACATGAGTCTGTTAACTCAGGCCTGGTCTCATTTAGGGCTTCATAAGCTATTTTTACTGCTGCTTCCCAGGGGCTAGTTTCAGCCCTAGTTTTACCCTTATTGTGTCCCTTTTTTTGCCCTTGCCTTTGTGCCCTCTCCTGGTGGCGTGAGGTTGGGGGGTGCTATTTACTGGCTTGTTTGTTGGTGGTGGGCTTGTCATAGTCTTTGTTTTGCTTGGAGTTGGGTCTGGGGCATCTGGCCCCACCTGAGTCTCACTAGCAATAGTGATGGAGAATAACAATCCTTAATCATAGCCTGATTGATATAGCCTAAGACCCCACATTTTCCCAATTTCCCAGTTTGTTTCCTTTTTGCCCTCTTCAGTGAATGTTATCTGAATGGGATTGCAGTGGTTAATTGGTGCAGCCCCATAAAGGGGATTGCAGCACCCTTATCTGTGTTCCTTACCCTTAGTAACCGGATATCTCTCTGTGCCCCACCCCCAAGAAATTGATCCATGTGGTCTTTTCAGCACCCTCCATTGCCCTACAGTCGAATTCGAAATCTCCTGGCCCCCCACAATCCGATATCTTTTTTTGCAGTCTGGTTACTCCTGGGCATACATAAATGTCAGTGTCTTTAAGTGCAGCTCGTTTGAGGGTGTGAGAACATCCTGGGGATTTAGGGTCCCCCACCACTGGCTGGGTGCATCCTTTTTGTCCGTTACATTCTGGACTTCCCAGGTGAGCCAGGGTCCATTCAGCCACATCCCAACTTCCCCAGGCCAGATCACAGAGGTCAAAGTAGAATGACAGCCACCATGTTGATGGCATTGCGTCCTTCGTGGTGGAGTTGAAGACTCGTCCGGTTGCAGAGTCACTTATTATCCATGTCACTCTCTGTGGTTGGTGGAGATTAGGATTCTGCGCTTCTATTACTGTTGTTTTCACCCATGTGGCCATTAACAGTCTCAGGAACCACGCCATATGTGAACAAGAAAAGACATAAGAACTTCTCAAGGGTTTGTAGCCCTTGGGTTCAATTATATTATTGTTTCGTTTTCTGAGGGGGTTGGTAGAAACTTCAGGTTCCTTGCTGGTATCCAGATTGGTGCTTCTCTCCCAATAGGATATACACATCCAAAACCTCTCCCCATCGTGATTAGTGGGTCTGGGCCTTTCCATTTGTGTGTTAAAGGGTCTTTCCATTTAACCTTCACTTGGGGTTGAGGCTTGTGTGTCCCCTGTGTTTTTGGAATTGGGATTCCAGTTGATTTTTCTGAAAATTGATAATATTAATAGTGAACAAGTCCATGCCCAATTGCTCGTGGGAGTTTATTCCCCCTTTTAGTTTTTAATTGTTCCTAAGGTATTCGGTGATTTATTTAAAACAACGTATTGTTCTCGGGGGTGGTAGGGGATTTCCGCGCTGTTCGTAGTGTTTAATACGCATCTCTCAAGAAAGCCTGCAAGAGCCTTTAAGAGCAAGTGTCCATTAATCTGTTTTGATCTGGCCTGGCAGTCCTAATGTTGACAAAACTATTGGAAAAAGTGGGATTGGGCATGTCTTGGCTCTTTTCTCCAGTGTGGGCGGTGTGGCCCAGCCGGAGGCTCTAGACATGGGTGTCGATGAACACAAAAACCATATTAAGTTGCCAGAGCGCAAATGGGTTGAACATCGGTTTTTGCAAGGGATTAGTAGTACAGCCTCAAGGATTAACTCCTTGGGTTTGAAGGGGGGGCGGGGTACCTTAAGGGAAGAGGTCTGGCAAGATTTAACAGTTTTGGACAATTTTTTTCAATTCCTTTATAGGCACCTGAGGGAACTTTTGGTAGTAGACCTCTCAATTTACATGGGTTAGCTCATGAAAGTTTGTAAGCTTCCTGAGTGTTAGAATGTTAGGCCCCAAGGCCAGTTTTTCTGCCAGGGCGTTACCCATAGATAAGAAACGAGGAAGGCCAAGAGTGTCCTCTACAGTGCTGAGGTATATTGGGGCATTCCTTCCCTCTAAAAGGGCCCTTAAGCTCTATCATAAGAGGTGAAGATTGGGTTACTGTCAAGCTAATGTGGGCCTGTGGTAAAGGGTAGAAGGTTGGCACAATTATAAACTGTCAGTGAAGAGGTGCAGGACTCCGAATGTCCTTTCAGTGCATTTATGACTGCTAACAATTCCTTATATTGGGCAGATCCCTGGCTTGGCTGGCGAATATTGGCTGCGTTGGGGTGGAACTGTTCTCTCTATAAGTCACATAGGCTGAGCCGGCTTCCCTCCATCAGTGTGAGGAAATGCAGGGAGCATGGGCAATAGTACTTTAAACATTTTTTTATTTTTTTTTATTTATTTGTTATGTGTATGAATTACTGTCTGCAGGCAAGTCTGTTCACGTGTCCATGCAATGCCCACAGAAGTAGAAGAAGGGTTTCGGATTACCTTGGAACTGGGGTTCTCCTGGAATCTGGCGTCTGAGTTAGTTTCAGACGGTCTCGGCCGCCAGTGGGTGCTGGGGTAGAACCGGGGTCCTCTGTAAGCGTGGTTGGCGCTCTTAAACCCACTAGGGTCTCTCTCCAGCCCGGCCTAGGTTCTTTTAAAAACAGAGAGAGGCATTTAAGCTCCAGGGGGAATTTTTGACAGGAAGCTGCCCACCTAGAAGGTCCAAAATGACAATCCAATTTTCCCATAAGTCCTTCTAAGGAAATAGCGCACGACGAAGAATGGTTGTGAGCCAGCCATTCACATCTGTCAGTCATGTATGGGAGGATGATGTCTATAGGGTCTATTCCAGTAGTGTCTCTGCCCTGAGTCCTCCCCCTTATGATAGCATCTGCCAGTCTGTCTGTTTGGGAGTACACTCGAGGTGTGCCAGCCGTGGATGTATGTATCCATTCTAAAGGGGCCGCCCTTCTGGGTGATGACTGCTGTGCCAGACTCTGTCTGTAAGGACCCAAAGGGACAGCAGGGCTTCTGCAGAATACCTTTCCAGGACCAGTGTGTAAGCATTTTGAAAAGCCTTGAGAATTTTTGGTGTTCTTGGGGTGAGGGCAGCTTCCTCCTGCGGACTCTTGTTCTTAATAGAGCATAATAATGGCATTTAAGTTTACTGGTGGGATGCTACCCAGGTCGGGAGCCATTGATTCAACCAAGTAAACTTTGGAGTTGTGTTCAGGGTCAGTCAGTCAGGTTTTTTATACTAGGTTTTATGGTGAAACTTGAGACGAAAGAGAGCGAGATGCTACAGCACCTTGAAGGAGAACTCGTTGGATTTTTTCAGGTGCCACCATAAACCCTCTCTTTAATCAATGTATGTGATATTAGTAGCCAGGAACCCTAGCAGCTTATGAGGGTCCTGGTGGCAATGATTAGATCATCCATGTAGAGGTACACTAAAGAGTCCCCTTGCAACAGCATGGGGGCCAGGAGGATAGTAAGATATTGCTGGCAAAATGCTGGGCTGCCCTGCGGCAGCTCCACCCACTCATATCGGTGATCTGGCTGGGAATAGTTGAGAGATGACATCGAAAAGGCGCAAATTTAGCGCAATCCTCAGGTGCAGGGGACGGGAAGGGAAACGAATCAACTTTAAGATCAATTACAGCTCTATAGAAAAATCTGTGTGGCATCGCAGGGCCATGGGCCATGCTCGCAAATGGGGTTCCAACCCAACTCCATTTATTCTTACCTTCCTCAGGTCTTGAAGCAGGTGCAGCTCCTGAAGCTTTGTGATGCAGACAGGTGTATTCCTAGGGACTCATAGTAGGGCAGATGTTTCCACGTAGTTTTAATTGTCATCCTTTAACTGGTATAGGGCCTCAACTTTTGTTGTGTTAGTGGCCACTCGCTCCACTCAGATGAGGTTTTCCCAGTTTCCATAGTATGGGAGAGAACCCGGGGAGCTAGTGGCCCCTATGATTGGGGGTATAATATTTGACTTTGTCCTTGCTTCTGGAATGTGGTCATGAGGGGGTTGATTAGGGGATCCTCAAGGAATAGTTTATGATCAGTAGTTAAACTGCATCCATTGTCCCAACAAATTCTGCCTAATAGATTAGCTGTGAGGTCTTGGGCTACCAATGGCCTAATTTTCCTTGGTCCCCATCCAGGCTCACCCATTCTTCATGAGGGTAGAGGTCTCCTCAGTCCGGGAATTTCCCCCACCCCCAAGAACCAGGGGCCAGGTGTCAGGGACCAAGAGCTGGAATTCTCCTTCTTAGGACAGTTCCTGTCTCTCTGTGTCAATAGACATTGGGATTTGACAGACACCGAATGGACAATTGACATTTGGGGTGCATCTGTCTTAGGTCACTTTTCTGTTGCTTATGATAAAACACCAGACCAAGAACTTATATAAAGGAAGAGTTATTTTGGCTTACTTGGCGGTTTCCAGGGAATTAGTCCATTGTGGCGGGGAGGCGTGGTGCAGCTGGACCTGGAGCAGCAAACCAAGGGTCACATCTCGCAATAGAGCACAGGAACAGGAGGGCAACTGTAACCATAGAGGCTTGTTAAACTCCTTAAGCCTGCCCCCAGTGACACACTTCCCCAGCAGGCCACACCTTCAAGACCTCCAAAAACATGGCCACCAATGGAGACAAATGCTCGAATACCTAGCAGCCTATGAGGGACACCATTCAAACCACGCACTTCCCTCCCTGGCCCCCATAGGCTTTGACCATATAAAATGCAAAATGCATTTAGTCCAACCTTAAAAGTCCCCACTTCTTTACCAGTTCTCAATGCCATTCAAAAGTCCACAGTTCACAAGTCTCCTTCTGAGACTCAGGCCAATCTCCCACTGACGTCCTGTAAATCAAAAGACACATACATTAATCCCAACAGTACAGTGGAACCCAAATACACATTCCCATTCCAAAAGGGAGGATAGAGGGCATAGTGAGAATACTGGACCAAAACAAGACCAAAACACCAGCAGGGCCAAATGCCAAGTCGTAGCTCCACATGCACTCTGGGACTTGACTTCCAAGGCTTAGATGGCTCAGTGCTTCAGTTTGCTTGCAACAAATCTCTTCTTAGGCTGTACCACTTCCCTTTATGCAGCTCTCCTCTTGGCAAACATCTCACAGGTTTGGCATCTCGAATCTTCTTGGTTTCCACTGCCAACCAGGTTCACACTCACAGTTAACTCATGGCCTATCAGGCCTTACTTATGAGGGACAGCCTGCTGACTCTGCCTGACCCTTGGCAGCTCTCTAAACCGTCGAGGAAGACTGATGACCCTTCACTCTTGAAACTTATGCCTCTAAAGCCAGCACCACGTGAATGAAACTGCCCTCAATTTGGCTGCAATTTGGGATGGACCTGGCTCTATTTCAACCACATTTGCAACTTTTCTTTGCCTGGACTTGCTGGAGGATTCGCTGGGTGTGGTCTTGCCCTGGGGACTGTTTTTTGTTTCTTGTAACTATCTGAGGCCCTCCTTAATCTTTAATCTCCTTAAAAGGACTCTCTTCAATGCCTTGGCCCACCTTTAATCTTCTAGTGAGTTATCAGTCCAAACTGTATATTTTGCATTTCTTTCTGCCCCATTTGCTCTTTACTGTAAGATCTGCACAAATTCACCATTAAAAGCCATGCACCATTTCTACATTAGGCTGGTCTTGAAATATCCTCTGCCAAAGACATCAGGTCCATTCGCTTTTCAAATTATGCATCAGGCAAGCATTTGGGCTGGGGCAAACTGCTGCCAGATCTTTACCAAAATATCCCAGTTGCTCCTAAGTCTTATTTTCCCCTGACACATCCTTTTGCAGCAATGCTTTCTTCCAGGCCTCCACTAGAATGGCCCTTAAGCTCTGCTTACACTACAACAGCTACTTCCAGCCCAAAGTTCCAAAGTCTTCCACACTTCCCAAACATACAACATGGTCAGGTTCTTCACAGCCAACAGGCCCACTCTCTGGTACCCATTGNCGCCTAATGTAGAAATGGTGGCGTGGCTTTTAATGGTGAATATTGTGCAGATCTTACAGTGAAGAAGAGCAAATGGGGCAGAAAGAAATGCAGAATGTACAGTTTGGACTGATAACTGCACTAGGAATGATTAAAGGTGGGGCCAAGGCTGTGAAGAGAGTTTCCTTTTGATAAGGAGATTAAAGTGATTAGGAGGGCCTCGGATTACAAGGCAAACAAAAGAATAGTATCAGTACCTTCAGGGCAAGACCACACCCAGCTAACTCCTTCCAACAAGTCCAGTGCAGGAAAGAAAAGTTGCAAATGTGGTTGAAATAGGCCAGGGTCCATCCCAAAACTTGCAGCCAAACTCGCAGTTTCATTCACGTGGTGCTGGCTTTGAGGCATGAAGTTTGCAAGAGTGAAGGGTCATCAGTTCTTCCTCGACGGTTTAGAGAGCTGCCAAGGTCAGGAAGAGCACAGCAGGGCTGTCCCTGCATAAGTAGGCCCTGATAGGCCATTGCATGAAGCTGTGAATGTGAAGCCTGGTTGGCAGTGGAGACCCCAAGAAGAATTCGGATTGCAGACCTGTGAGATGATTTGCCAAGAGAGAGCTGGATACAGGGAGTGGTACAGCCTAAGAAAAGATTGTGTTGCAAGCAAAACTGGAAGAGCTGAGCCATCTAAGACTTGGAAGTCAAGTCCCAGGGGTTGCATGTGGAGCTATTGGCTTGGTGTTTGCCCTGCTGGTTTTTGGTCTTGTTTTTGGTCCAGTATTTCCTCACTATGCCTCTTATTCCTCCCTTTTGGAATGGGAATATATATTCGGTCCACTGTCATTGGAGAGTAATTTGTCTTTTTGATTTTACAGGAGTTCAGTTGGAGATTGGCCTGAGTCTCAGAAGAGACTTGGACTGTGGACTTTTGAATGGCATTGAAACTGGTAAAGACTTGGGGACTTTTAAGGTGATGGACTAATGCACTTTGCATTTTATATGGTCGATAGCCTATGGGGGCCAGGGAGTGGAAGTGGTGGTTTGAATGAGTGTCCCTATAGGCTCTAGGTATTCGGAGACTTGTCTCCAGTTGGTGGCCAGTGTTTTTGGAGGTCTTGGGGTGTGTGGCCGTGCTGGAGGAAGTGTGTCACTGGGGGCAGGCTTAAGAGTTTAACAAGCCCGTTGTTACAGTTGCCCTCCTCTTTTCCTGTGCTCTTTTCGAGATGTGACCTCGGCCTGCTGCGTCCAGCTCCAGCTGCCAGCCTCCCCCACCAATGGACTCTAATTCCCTGGAAACTTCCCATAAGCTCAAATAAAAACTCTTCCTTTTATAAGTTCCTTGGTTGGTGTTTTATCACAGCAACAGAAAAGTGATAATACATGACCTATAAGGGGAAAACATCAGAATTCACAACTTAACTTCTCAATAAACCTATGAACGCAAGAAGAATGTGGAGCAAAGGTTCCCAGTGTTAAAGGACATAGATGCCAATCCAGGTTACTATACCCAGCAAAAATGTTGATTATAGTTGAAGGAGAGAAAAAAAAACCTTCCATGACATAAACAACTGAAAGATACATGTCTGAGATCTCCTGAGACCCAGCGGAAGTTACCAGGGCGTGGGCTGATGAGCCAACCCCCCCCCCCCGCGAACTGGGATTACAAGAGGCATCTGCAGGAGGCAAGCAAAAGCAGCCTTGAACACAGTTAAGAGGCATTTATGGACTCACATTGGAATACAGGCAAGGAGAAGCACATATTCCAGGATCACAAAGAAGAGACCACACTGGAAGGGGCAGGATAATCCCGTGCTAGCTTTACCAACCCTATGGAGACTCCTGCATGGGATCCCTCTGGGGATGCCCCAGGACCCAGACATCAGAAACACAATTGGAAAACAATATTTAAAAGGAACACAAGATCATAAAGAACAAATTAAAAGAACTAAGAAAAGAGAATGAGGAACTCAAGAAGGACCGTAGAGGAGAGAGAATGACAAGCTCCGGGAAGGAATGTAGAAACACTGAAAAAATCCCATGCTGAAAAAGAAAAAGAAACCAACCAGCGAACCAAAGAGCTACAAAAAGAATCGAGAAGCCCAAAAAGAAGTAGAATATACTAGAAAGAAATCAGAAGGGAAATGAAAAAGGAAATCAAAACCCATCATTCAAGAGGAAAAGGACGGAAAAAAAAAAGCCTCAAAAGAAGCAGATGGTGGAAGCAGAACAAAGAATTCAGACTGGAAGATAACACAGAACAACTAAAAACCTCAAGGAAAGATATGAAAAATTTTAAAATACACAAAAATGGAACACACCAGGGCTGTGGGACACTATGAAAAGATCAAACCTCTGCACATAGAAAATAGAGGAAGGAGAAGAATCCCAAGAGAATGGATTGATCAGATCTTCCAACAGAATAATAGATGAAAACTTCCCAAACTAAAAAAGGACAAACCCAATACCAATACAAGAAGCACATAGAAACTCCAACAAGACAGATCAGAAAAGAAATTCTCCACGCCCACATCATATGGTTAAAATGCTAGATACCCAAAACAAAAGACAAAATCCTTAAAGCCACAAAGAAAAACAACAAGTGACCTATAAGGGGAAACTATCAGATTCACAACTGACTTCTCAATGCAAACATGAACGCAAGAAGAACCTGGAGCAAAGCATTCATATGTTAAGGGCAATAGATGCCAACCCAGGTTACTATACCCAGCAAAAATGTCAATTCATAGTTGAAGGAGAGAGGAAAACTCTTCCATGACATAAAACAACATGAAAGTAATACTGTCCGGAAAACCAACCCTTCAGAGAATTCCTTGAAGCAATTCAAGAACAGAAGAAAGGAGCAACACCCAGGCCACTAGAAAGAGAAATTATTAAAAGGATAACTGCAGAAGTGAAACCTAAATCAAAACCGCAGATGGATAATAAGGCAAAAGGAAGCAAATACAAACCTATCAGTCATAAACGTAAATATTAATGACTAAATTCCCCAATCAAAAGACATAGACTGGAGACTGGATTAGGAAAAAGAAATCCATCGATATGCTGTCTACAAGAAACACATCTTACCTTCAAGGACAATCCTGTATTAGTCACTTTTCTGTTGCTGTGATAAAACACCAGACCAAGGAACTTATAAAAGGAAGAGTTTATTTGAGCTTACGATTGGCGGTTCCAGGGAATTAGTCCATTGTGGCGGGAGGCGTGGCGGCTGGATCTGGAGCAGCAAACTGAGGGTCACATCTCGCAATGAGCACAGGAAACAGAAAGGGCAACTGTAGACCACAGAGGCTTGTTAAAATGCACTAAGCCTGTCCCCAGTGACACACTTCTCCCAGCATGGCCACACCTTCTAAGACCTCCAAAAACAGCGCCACCACCTGGAGACAAACGTCTGAATACCTAGAGCCTACGGGGGACACACATTCAAACCACCACACAGTCCCTCTGAGAGTGGAACTGTCCAATGAGCCTGGGGTTGTGCCTGTTCACGTAGCCAGTTGCATTTGCGTAAGAACGAGCCTCCTTTGACAGGGCTAGAGGCTGCCCCTGGTCTAGTTTAAAGGTTTGCCTTCAATATCAAACTTAGATTTGCAGTCTCTTTTCCAATGTAATCTCTTTCTACGGTGGGGACAGGGGGTGAGAGGCGGCTTGCCTCCTCCCAAGACCTTACCCCCTGGATTCCCCTGGGGGAAGTCACGCTTAAAGTGCCCCTCTTGTCCACAATGGAAACAGAGCTGCCCGTTTGTTCTTTTCCCCTGGTAATTTGGTTGCACCCAAGGCTTGAGTGATTGCAGCTGTTAAGACTGACGTCTGTGCCTGTATGGCCTGGGTTAAGGCTTGTGCCTTGTGGCTTTGAGTTCCTATTTCTTGAGTGGCTATAATCCAGGAACCCATTGTCCTGTCCCTCATGCCTGCACAGGCTAGGTGGTGATCGCCATGCATTCCCTCCCAGACTGTCATCCTAATGAATTGGTCTAGGAGGTCCCCCAGGGGTAGCTTATGTTGAAGGCTTTGCTGTACCTGGTCAATAAATTCAGGGAGTGTTTCACAAGTCTTTTGCCTCATCCCTGCCAAGGGGCTCTCAGAGGGGTCAGTGTTGAGTTTGTTCCATGCATCCAAGCCACATTGCCACACCTGGTCCTGGTAGGGGGCTGGCAAAGCTGCCTGTTGGGCCCCTGTGGGGTACCCGTCTCCTATGCCAGTCAGCACCCCAAAGGTGATAGGGACCGGGGGGTTTGACCGAGTGTTAACCTCTGCCTGTGAACGACATTCCTCCTGAAACAGGGCTGACCATTTAATGAATATCGGGCTGGGGAGGACCGCTTTTGCCAAGTCTAGCCAATCCTTGGTGACGCAGGGGTGGTAGGCAAGATCTTGGAGCAAGGTCATGGCCCAGGGTGAATTGGGGCCATCTTCTGCCACTGCCTTTTTGAGTTCCTTAAGATCCTTAGCCTCCCAGGGGTACCAATCTAGGGGCCAATTCCCCCCAGGTGCAAGGTTCACCGGGAAGACACAAAATGGTGGCTCATTAGGTCAGGGTGAGGCCTCCCGGGCTTGGTGTGACATAAGGCGCCTTGGTCCGGAGTTCCGTCCTTTGTGCCTCGGCTTGGAGCTCTGCTCTGAGGGCCGTATAGGGTCCCTTGGGCCTTAGTCCCTCTGCCTGCTTGTAAGAGGGTGGTCACCCTGCGTCCGAATCCTCCAAAACCTTTCTCCTTTCAATGAATTTATCCCATTCCTTTTCTCCCTCTGCCTCAGTGTCTGTTGCCTCTCCCGCGCTATCCTGCATGGGTGAGGCGAGAGACTGGGGTGGAAAGAAGCTTTCAAAGCTATACTAGTAGGGTAAAAACCCAAGGGGGGGTCAATTCCAAAATGCCTCTCTCTCTCTCTCTTGCCAGTTTCTCCACCCTAGCCCAAGTTTGCCAGGAGAAGAGGTTGGCCCCGATAATCCAGGGGGCCTGGGAGATGATAGTCTCCCAAGTATGAAGGGCGTTAGCCTCAGTTAGTTCAAGCCCTCGGGACTGCAACATGAGGCATAGAGCCTTTAGGGCTGGTTCTTTATTAGCTGACATTGCGATACCCATATTGGGGTCTCACCTGTCCTGGACTTCTGCTTGGCCTCGATCAATGTGGGGGTCCCCTTTCGAGCCCCATGTTGAGTGCCAGGGTGTGGGGGTTGGTTGGGATCTTAACTGGTCCAGAACCCACAGGAACAGCTAGATCGAGGAAGGACAGGTGCGCGGCTCGCCTGTTCCCAGCCTCCAGTTCCCGGAGACAATCAGACACTGCATGGAGTCAAGTTGAGCAGGATCTCACTTTATTGTAGCATGGTGGGGCCTTATATACATTCCCTGGACATAGGGGTGGGGATAATGATGTACAGAGTGGG
>VZQC01008640.1:1085460-1114951 GCA_009823505.1 Rhizomys pruinosus | reverse complement strand
GCGGAGGTCAGAAGAGGGTCTCGGATTCCCCTGGAAATGGAGCTCTCCTGGAATTGGGTTTAGACGTTCTCAGCCGCCCTGTGGGTGCTGGGGATCGAACCCGGGGTCCTCTGTAAGAGCGGTCGGCACTTAACCACTAGGCCATCTCTCCAAGCCCCGCCCCTTGCAGCTTTTGTCCAAGTAGTTGGAAGTGATGCATATTGGACACAACCAAACAACAACAGAAAGGACTGCATCAAAAACTGACTGAATGGTGAACTTTTGCTCAAAACAGTCAACTTTCCACATGGAGAATTTTGAGAAAGAAATGAGATGAGAAAGAGATGAAAAGATGTTGGCAGAATGCATAGCTCTGGTTGGGTGGGGGATAAGGTGGGGACATGGTCTAGATCTGATTAGTACATAATCTTGTACAAAATATTATATATATGTATATAATATAAAATAAAAAATAAAACATAGACACCAGGCCTGGGTGCAGAGTGAGCTCCAAGCCAGATGGGTATATATGGAGACCCTGTCTCAAAAAAAATTATTTTTTTATTTTGTGTGTATGAGCATATGGCTTGCATGTGTGTAAGTGCACCCATGTTGTGCAATGCCTGTGGAGGTCAAAGAGGGCATTGGATTCCCTTGGAACTGGAGTTATGGACAGGTGTTAGCCACCATGTGGGTGCTGGGAGTTGAACCCAGGTCCTCTGCAAGAACAGCTGGTGGTCTTAACTGCTGAGCAACCTTCTCTCATTCGTCAGCCCAGATTCAGACCCATGCCTGGCACTATCTTTTTTTTTTTTTTTTTTTTTTTTTTTGGCTTTTTGAGACAGGGTCTCCCTTTAGATCTGGCTGTCCTGGAACTCACTTTTAGACCAGGCTGGCCTCAGACTCACAGAGATCCACGTGCCTCTGCCTCCCAGTGCTAGGATTAAAAGGGTGCGCCAACACGCCTGGACCTGGCATTTATTTATTTCTGTATGTGTATCAATGTACTGTCTGCATGCAAGTTTGTGCACCCGTGTCGTGCAACGCCGCGGAGGTCAGAAGAGGGTCTCGGATTCCCCTGGAACTGGAGTTCTCCTGGAATTGGAGTTTCAGATGGTTCTCGGCTGCCATGTGGGTGCTGGGGATCGAACCCGGGTCCTCTGTAAGAGCGGTCGGCGCTCTTAACTGCTAGGCCATCTCTCCAGCCCGGCACTATCTTTTGACCCTCTCCTCATTTTGCATTTTTATAGCTTTGGGTTGTGATGGGTAGGCTAGGCATGATGATATATAAATATAGTACGAACTATGGCTTAATCAGGTTTGCTTGAGTCCAAGAGTTCAAAGCCAGCCTCAACAACATAAGAAGACCCTGTATTTTAAAAGAAAAAGAAAGAAAGAAAAAAATTATAAAAATAATATACTCATGCCAGGCAAAGGCACCACATGCCTTTAATCCCAGGACTCAGGACATAGAGGCAGGCAGATCTCTGTGAGTTCAAGGCCAGCCTGGTCTACATAGTGAGTTCCAGGACAGCTGGGGCTACAGGGAGACCCTGTTTCAAAAAGACAAAAAAATACACTCACTGGAAAAAAAAGACATATGGAAAACCCCAGACAAACATGATGCACTATCCAGGACACCCTTAGGTCTGGCAGCACCAAACCTCCTTCTCCCACAGGTTCCCGGCTCACCTGCTCCTGTGCACATGACTCTGTTTTCTGAAGTGTTTGTGACTTTTTTTTCCTGTTCCCAGCCTCTCCCTTACTGCTCAAGGCCAGTTTTAGGGGGACAGGAATGTGGTTATTTGGTCAGGAAGTGTTTGTTCTGTCTGGGCCCGAACAAGTTTCTGGGCAAGCCCTCAAAGTTCTGGGCCCATTTGCTCCAGCACACAGCTTTCAGTTACACTCCATGACTGGCCTCCTTTGAGAAAGTGTAAGTAAAGCTGACCAGGGCTGTGTGGTAGACAGGGTGGTATGTAGGGCAAACCTAGGAGTACGGAGTCCTCGGCATGGGCACACATGATCCCACCCCCTGCCTGAATGCCTTGCTCCATAGCACCACAAATGCCAGGCTTCACAGGGCAAAATCATCTAAGTGCCAAGCACATGGGTTCCAGCAGCTGATGCCAGCTTGGCACGGATGCTCCTGGGGTCTGGCTCCTCACACATGGCGCAGCTGCCAGTTTTGCAAAGCAGCTACAAAGAGGCACCCCATCCTCCCCTCAAAGTGTCAGTTGGGAGGCGGCCACTGCTCTCCATTGGACTGCCTGTGGCTGGGGGTATGTTTCCTGGCAACTGGAAATTTGATTTGTTTTCAAATCCTCCACCCGCTTCCCACCTGTCCTTCCTCTGGCCCCCTCCCTCTGCCTTCAGCAGCAGCCCTAGCCCCCACCATTTCCACCTCAACCGGAGTGTCTCTCATTACTACAGCCAAGCGGGAGGCATCCCCTGTACTATCTTCCTGTCGCTTATGCCATGTTGGGGCACATGTGGTACTGTCAGTGCCATGGGCTGAGGTTCTGGGGTCCCTAAGGTTCAGTATCTGACCCCCCAAAGAGTAGAGCTCCTACCAGACAGAGGACCTTGAAACTTAGAGAATTCAGAGGTGGGGGGCCAGGATCTGAGCTGCACTGAGTCCATGAAAGGGAGCCCCACAAAGCAGCAAGGCTCCTCATGAACTGAAGGAAACTTGGACATGAAGGGGAAACCCACCAGGCTGAAGGGAGCTCCTGCCAAGTGCACCATGTGCTGTGAGCCAGATGGGCCCCTCAGCCGAGGAAGGAGCTGGAACATGTCCTGACTTGGCACTTTACAATTATGAAATTTCTCAGGTGTACTGCTATTCGAAATTGTTCTTACCAGCATTCAGACTCACCTGTCTCTGTAGAGGCCCCGGGGATGTGGCCTGTGGCATCTTAGCATCCAGGGCTGGCCACTGGCCTGACCTGGGTTTTTGTGTTACACTTTACAGCTGGGTAGAAAGAAAGGACTGAGATTAAGATGGAGTGAAAAGGGGGTAAGGTGGGAGGGAGGTGGGGTCCTGTGGATGGTCAGCCCTTTGAAACATTCTCTTCTGAAAAGACTCTCAAGGTGCCCATGGCTAAGAGTCAGGAGAAGCCAGCCCCCACCCTTGGAGGGGGCTGGATCTTGAGAGAGCCCGCAGACCCAGGCCCCTGAGGCCAAAGCCCAGATGAATTGATTAGCTTCAGGGGGAAGCCACACAGGATGGACAGGAGGTCAGAGGGAAACAAAGCTTTGAGATGAAAAATGGACAAGTGGGAGGGAAAAGCCCACATGTCCTGAGTCCTTCAAACCTTCACTCAGACACAGCAGTGACCACCGTGAATGGCCTGGAGAGCCAGCAGGTCAGTGCATGGGACCTTCAGGGGGAGCCAAGCTTTTGGTCTGACTGGGATAGGGGGCCAAGGGCCTGATGCTTCCTTAGTGCAGGGCCCTAGGAATGCTGGGGACTCAGGACTTTAAGAGGCTCCATACAACCTGTGATGGTTTATCCTGACTACCGATTTGATAAGATTTAGAATCATCAGGGAAAGGTATATGTGGGCGAGTCTGTGAGGGATTGTCTAGATGAGGTTAACTGAGGGGGGCTGACCACCCTAAATGTGAGTGGGCACCATGTCCTAGACAGGGGCCCAGACCCTGTGAAATGGAGGAAGCCAGCTCAGCAGTACCAGTCAGCTCTCTCCGCTTTCTGACAGCAGAAGCCATGTGAGCAGCTGCCCCAAGCTCCTGCCACCACCTTCCCCAACAGGATGGCCCAATCCCTGGAACTGTGAGCCAAAATAAACCCACCCTAAGCTGCTTTTGTCAGGTAGCATGTGACAGCAATAGTAACTAGCAGGGCAGGGTGGCACACAGCCCAAGCAGGCTTGCGTTTGCCAAGTGCCACCCACAGGACCTCTGGCTGGGCTGACTGAGGGCTGCACTCTGCTCGGGGGTCCTGGCTGATTTCCAGAGGAGCCCAAGAAGGGAGATTACACAATGATGAACATTACACATTAGACTCATGTCTTCTTTGCCTCCGCCAGCTACTTTCAGGGCCACTTCTGAGAGAGAGTTTTGCCTGAGGTCTAGGCATGACTCCACCAAGGCTGTGATGGCAGCTCTAGGACCCAGTAGGACATGCAGACCAACTGCTCTCATCAGCCTAGGCTGTCAGCAAGACCAACTGTTTCCTCTTCCAGGATAGCTGGGGCGGGGGTGGCATCACACAAGGACAGTCTTGACTATTACTGCTTTATTTGCCACTGTGGGGAAGCAATTATCAGTTGACAGTGACCTGCAGGGCTGTAGACTGGCACTCCTGCAGTGCCTTTCCCCACAGGAGGTTGGTCTCTTGTCCCTTCTGTCCTGTGCCCTAAGCCCTAGAAAAGCCACTCTGGCTCTCATGTTCTCATGTTATCAGTGCTGGGGTGGGGGTTGCTTGGAGGGGACAACAATCAGCAGGCAGCAGTAGGAGCCTCAGGAGCTGAGAGCTGTGGGTGTCTCACGGGAGCTGAGTGCTCTTTATCTTCTGTGGTATGGCTCACAAATGCATCTATGTTCACACTCACAACTAGACACAGGTCCACATGGGTACATACAGGCCTAAACAAGTAGAGACATCCTGGCACAACAGTGTGTGTATACATATCCAAGCCCACATGCAATGACAAATGCATACCTGTATGCCTGTGTACACGACACTGACAATGCACACCAATCTCTGGACTCACACACTCCTGCATGCATTCGCATGGAGGCATGCACTCATTTATACACATACATACACGTTCACAGTGCGCATATAGATACATGTTCACAGTGTGCGCACACACATTTACAAATGGGCACCAGAAACACAAAAAATACTGCAGGGAATGACATTAAAAGGGTGGGCATTTCTCTAGGGTACCATTGGCCACATACCCCTGGAGGACTCTTTCAGGAAAGAGGATGGACCAGGCTGGATGCTTCTCAGGGCCCTGTGGTAGACGCCACTTCTCTTGGAAGTTGATTTCACTTTTTTTCAACAACATTCCTGGATATTACCACATTAATTTATGTTTACTGAAGAAAGCATTTTTAAAAAGTCAGGGGGGCTAGCCGGGCGTGGTGGCGCACGCCTTTAATCCTAGCACTTGGGAGGCAGAGGCAGGCGGATCTTTGTGAGTTCAAGGCTGGCCTGGTCTACAGAGCGAGTTCCAAGACAGCTGGGACTACAGGGAGACCCTGTCTCAAAAAGACCAAAAAAAAAAAAGTCAGGGGCTGGAGAGATGGCCTAGCAGTTAAGAGCGCCGACTGCTCTTACAGAGGACCCAGGTTCAATCCCCAGCACCCACATGGCGGCTGAGAACCGTCTGAAACTCCAGTTCCAGGGGAATCCGACACCCTCTTCTGACCTCCGCGGCATTTCACGACATGGGTGCACAAACCTGCATGCAGACTGTACATTCATACACATAAAGAAATAAAAAAAAAAAGTCATCTTTGGCTGGTCAGGCGTGGGGGTGCACACCTTTAATCCCAGCGCTCAAGAGGCAAAGGCAGGTGGATCTCTGTGGAGATGGAAGCTAGCTTGTTTTCATAGTGAGTTCCAGGCCAGCTGTGGCTATGGAGAGACCCTATCTCAAAAACACCAAAAAAAAATCATCTGGGGTGTAGCTCAGTTGCTCGCCTAGTATGCACAAAGCCCTGGGGCTCCATCTACAGCACCGCAAACACTAGCATGGTGACGCCGACCTTCAGTCCCATCGAGGGCAGGTGGAGGTAAGAGGATGGGAAGTTCAAGGTCATTCTTAGCTACATAGAAAATTCAAAGACATCCTCAGCTGCGAGACCTGGTCTCAAAAAATTACATTTATCCCCAAATATGAATGGAATATACTAACATTTTCATATATATATATATATATATATATATATATATATCTATGCTGTGTTTTCCAAAGTCATAAATACCCCTTTAAAGCATGTATTCATAGGCCAGGCATGGTGGTGCATGCTTTTAATCCCAGCACTAGGGAGGCAGAGGCAGGCAGATCTCTGCGAGTTGAAGGCAGTGCTTTGAATCCCAGCACTAGGGAGGCAGAGGCAGGCAGATCTCTGTGAGTTGAAGGCCAGCCTGGTCTACATAGTGAGTTCCAGGACAGCTGGGGCGTCAACAGGGAGACCCTGTCTCAAAAAGACAAAAAAGTGCATGTATTCATGTATTATTTGTGCATGTACATGTGTCCTCACACATGCCATAGCGTTTACGTAGAGTGAGTTCTCTCCTTCCAAGGTGATGGTGCTGGGATCTAACCCAGGTTCTTGAGCATGGCAGCAAGTACATTCCTTCTGGGCTATCTCACCAGCCCACGATACCTTTTGATCTTTTTTGGTCTTTTTGAGACAGGGTCTTCCCTGTAGCCCCAGCTACACACAAAAGATCCACTTGCCTCTGCCTCCCAAGTGCTGAGATTAAGGTGGGTGCTACCCAAAAACCCAGCCCAGATACTGGTTTTTTTTTGTCTTTTTCGAGCACAGTCTCCCTGTAGCCCCAGCTGCCCTGGAACTCAAGTCTTTAGACCAGGCTGGCCTTGACTCACAAAGATCCCCTGCCTCTGCCTTCCCCAGTACTAGGAATGCCCAGATACCTTTTATGTAAACATAATTTAGGTCATCGAGTACTTGTACTGTAATTTACCTCTAATATTTCATGAAGTATTTTGAGGTCTATTAATATGTGAATGTATCCTCTGCAGCTAATTGTTTATTCATTCATCTTTCAGGTACTGAGGATTAAGCCCAGGGCAGCACATTTTAAAGCATCATGGAATTATGGTGGCGGTCACCAAGCTCCACTGTCTGGAACAGATGCGTGCGTCCTACTTTCAGTAACAAACATCATGGAATTCAGCTTCCTTGCCAAGAAATCCCAGTGTTCAGTCACAATTACTTCCTCAAAATAAATAAGTTCCTAACATTGAAATTGTCAGATCAAGAACAAGTAAGAAATGGCTGATTAAAAAAAAAAGTCTCGGGGGCCTGGAGGGATGGCCTAGCGGTTAAGAGCGACCGACCGCTCTTGCAGAGGACCCGGGTTCGATCCCCGCACCCACATGGCGGCTGAGAAACCGTCCTGTGACTCCGGTTCCCAGGAGAACTCCAGTTCCAGGGGGAACCGAGACCGGTTTGCGGCCCCCCGGGGCACGCACGAAACGGGGGGGCAAACCCGGAGGAAAACAAAACATTCAAACACCAAAAAAAAAAAAAAAAAAAAAAAAAAAAAAGTCTCACGGGGAGAGATGACTCAGCGGTTAAGAGCACTGACTGCTCTTGCAGAGGACCCAGGTTCAATTCCCAGCACCCACATGGTGGCTAAGAACCATCTTTAACTCCAATTCCAGGAGAAAACGACACCCTCTTTTGACCTCCACGGCATTGCACAACACAGGTGCACCAACCTACATGCAGACAGTACACTCATACTTGTAAAAAAAAAAAAAGAAAAGAAAAAAAAATGTCTCACCAAACCATCTTCATGCCAAATTCAAGGTCCATCCTGTTCCGAAAGCAGATGTGAGCTAACCTGCACTCCTTGCTATATGGTGCTACACCAGTGCCAGATGCTTCATCTACAGGTGCTTGTGTCAGTCTGGGCCGCTCTTGGTCCTCCAGAGAGAGGATGAAGCTGCACAGAGCAGAAGGCCCCGTCCTGGTGAGGTGGAAATCCCCTTTGCACAGCCCACTGGAAGCACCATGTCCAGAGGAAAGGGCGATTTGTAGCCAGAAGACAATGGACACAGAACTGCTGAACCTCAGTTTTTTTATGTATTTATTTATTTATTTTTATTTTTATTTTATGTGTATGAGTATGTAAACCTGGATGCATTCATGTACCTCTGTCACGCAATGCGTGTGGAGGTCAGAAGAGGGCATCAGATCCCCTAGAACTAGAGTTACAGATGGTTGTTAGCTGGCATGTAAGTGCTGGGAATTGAACCCAGGCCAGTGCTCTTAACTGCTGAGTCATCTCTCCAGCCCCAGTTTTGTTTTGTTTTTTTCAAGACAGGTCTGACTGTGTAGCACTGGTTGGCTTAGAACTTAGTGTGTAGACCAGGCTGGGCTTGAACCCACAGAGATATGTCTGCTCTATGTCTCCCTAGTGCTGGGATCAAAGGTGTGCACCCATGGTCCCTCATTCTTAAGAGAATTGGCTTACTCATCAAGGAAATGGAACCACAGCTGCCTCCTGGGACATAGAGAATCAGAATGCATCATTGGACACCATGCATAAGGTAACCTTGTCTTTATAAAGAGCTATGCAAGCTTTCATACAAATGAACCTCTGATCTTCCATACTTCCCAGGGGATTCTGTGAGGCAAGTGAAGCCACACTGGCTCTGGCAACCCTCAGGGCTCAGCCTTGGGATGAACCATTGCAGGGACCACCCACCTCCTGCATGTGCCCAGTCATCAGCTCACCTTTCTTGATGACAAGGTGTCAACTTCTGGGCCAGCATGACCCAAAAGGAGGTGGGCACCAGCAGAAGTGGCTTTGGCAGGGGCTGGAGAGATGGCTCAGCGGTTAAAAGCACCGACTGCTCTTTTTTTTTTTTTTTTTTTTTATTTACTGTATGTGGACGAATGTACTGTCTGCATGTAGGTATGTGTGCACCTGTAGTGCAATGCCGCGGAGTTCAAAAGAGGGGCTCTGGATTCCCCTGGAAAATGGAAGTTCTCCTGGATGGAGTTACAGACGGTTCTCACAGGCCCGCATGTGGGTGATGGGGATCGACCCGGGTCCTTGCAAGAGCGGTCAGATTCGGCGACTCTTAACCCTAGGGCCATCCCTCACACCGCCCCTGAAACTGCTCTTGCTAAGGCCTGGGTTTTGATTCCCAAGCATCCAATGGCAGCTAAAGAAACGTCTTAGACTCCAGTTCCGGGGAATATCTGACGCCCTCTTCGACCTCTAGGTGGGCATAGCACAACATGGGTCACCAACCTACAGGCAGAAAGTACATTCATCACATAAAAAATAATAAAAAAAATTAAAGTGGGCTTTAGGCAGATGGTGGCTGCAACGTGTCCTCCCAAAGTGAGGAATCTGGAGCACACAGGGTATGGGTGTGGTTAGTGTGGCATCTGGGCTGACAGTAGCATTGCTACTGCCTCCTTTGCTGTTCGCCCCAGGCGCTCGCTCGTGTTTCATCTGCTGTTCTCATTCACCCTCCCACTAGCCCTGTGCTCGTAGTGCCACCGTCCACCTCCAGAGGAGGACCTGGTGTCACGCTGCCCATCGCAACTCACAGCCAAGCAGCAGGAGCTCCCCAGCAGGGCTCCTTCAGGGGCTCTGGAAATGATGGTCATCAGTTCTCACCACCCAGGTAGGACAATGACTCACCTGCTCACCCGCACTCAGCGCACTCGTAGGTTATCATTGTAATCTGTGGCTGTGGCCAGGCCTGACATGTAAGGGGGCTGCTCTAAGGATTGGCCCCGAGGGTGTCATGGGTTTTCCTGGCCCTAACCTACTAGTAACTCAGCTCCCCCTTGTTGTCCCCGCCTGGCCATTCCCAGGAACACTTCTCTGATGTTTGTGTTTCTAACTTAAATGCTCCCAAGAGCTTTCCTGCCATGTGTAGCAGGGCATCTGGGTGGAATTGTGGCAGCTGAGCAGCCTGGGATCCTGGCCCCAGGCATTCTGGAGTGGGCTTGGTGCCAGTCTGTCTGTGGTGCAGAATACACTGTCCTCAGGTCCTATCTGTATACTACTGGGCTCCTCAATGCCTCAGTCTACCTTTCTGCCCCTCTCAGGGGGTTCATGTTATGCAATGTGGCTCCCAAGACTCCTTCACTCTTGAGCAGGAGCCATGGCCCATGAGAAGCCTGTACTTGGTAGAGCAGGAAGCCCGGCAGCCCCAGCACCTTTTGCCTTACAGATTACAAGGCTCAGAGCCAAGAAGATATGGCCTGTAACAGGGATGGGGAAAGGAGATGCTCCCAGGAAGCACTGTGGTCAAGAAGACACACCTAGGTCAAGCCAGCATCCTCAACATCCTTGGTGGCATTGACCCCTGGTGAGATAAGAAGGGCAGACTGTGAAGTGCTGTCTCTGTGTGGAGCCAGCACCAAGCTGAGTTTTTCACACAGAACAGCCCCATTTGGACTTTTCATGCCCCATAGAAGGTCTGCAGAGTCCTCTATCTATGTGCATGGAAGTGGGGCCAAGAGCTAAGGCTAGCAAGACGGCTCAGGAGGTGAAGGCATTTGCAAAGCCAGCCTGACAGCCGACTTTCATCCTTGGAACACATAAAAGTTGAAAGAGAGAACTGCTCCACATAGCGTGTCCTCTGACCTGGACTGTGTAGCCATGGTACACATCGCACACATCCACCAAGTTAATTCTCTGACCTCCACATGTATGTCCATGGTATAAATACACACAAACAAACACACAGACACACATACACACAGACACAAACAAACCGCAACACACAGCATGTACAACATATAGCAAACAACAATAAATGTATTTAATTTAAAAAAAGAAAAATTGAGACCACGATGCATGGCTATGACAAGCGTGAGTTCGGACATGGAATGGCCTGAGAATCACCTGTGGTATGAACCTCCCCTTGCCGGGCCTGCAGGCACTGAGTGATAGAGGACAATGCTCAGGAGCAGGAGGAAGAGCACTGCCCCTACTGGCAAGGCCAGGAATAGCTGCTGCCTGAAAGAAGCTAGCAGGCCAGGCCTTTTTATCTCATGAAGGCTACCACCGTGCTGAATCCTCTGTTGATCTGTGAAATGGAATCAATGAGGCAGAGCCACATTGGTGGGAGGGTGGATGAGAAGGTCTGGAGAGGCAGGTGCTGGGTATCAACTTTGTTTCCATCTTTCCTTCTATACTAACCCCAATTGGAAGAGAGAAGCCGGGAAAGCAGCACTGCCCCCCAGCGAACTAAGGATGTGTGGCCACCGGCTCCTATCTCATTCTGCAAGCCAGGCTCTACCCAGGGTAAGCACTGTCCCAGAGGTGGCTATAGGCCACTTTCCTCTGGGGCAGAGGCTCCCCCACACTGGCTCCGCCACAAGTGGCAGAAGAGGGAATGGAAAGCCTGGGGTCGCTCAAGCCTCCTTGATGCTGGACGCCTCAGGAATTGGGTAAGTGGACATGCCCTCTACCTTGAACCAGAGCTGGTTGCTGGGCCAGGGTGAGGCCTTGGAAGCAGGCCTGGGCTCTATTGGTACAGAGAGGATGTGGCTGTTAGCGCCCACAAAAAACATTCAGCCTGCAAGCCAGCAAGAAACCCAAATGCCGGAAGGGTTTGAGGATAACATCCTCCTGGTCCAGACCTTTGGAACTCAATCTAGAATGTTTTCTTCCTTAAGACAGAAGAAGCAGTGAGGCCAGGGTGTGGACCAAAGGCTACACTGCCAGCTGACACTGGAAGAGCACCTCCAGCCAGGACAGGCTGGGCTGGCCCTGGGCTCTGGGTGCTGCCCACACTGCTGGGGCCTCATCCAGAGGCCTCAGGTACTGGTCCACTCTACGCACTGTACCACTCACGTATGTCCTGGAGCCATGTGGGCATGCGCAGGCTTGAGGTAGGACTCCCAGGAACACAGGAAGGAGTGGACAATGCAGAAGGCTTACCGTGAGAGACATGCATAGGAGGCAGGGCTGCTGCTGGCTAGGAGCTGGGGGAACCCTGGAACAAGGGAACTTGCCCCATGACACAGGAAAGGATGGACATGCCAGAAAGGCTTCCGTGAGAGGACAGGCAGTAGGTAGGGCTGCTGCTGGCCTGGAGCTTGGGACCCTGGGACAAGGACTCCCAGGACACAGGAAGGAGTGGACATGCCAAAAAGGCTTCCGTGAGAGGACAGGCAGTAGGTAGGGCTGCTGCTGGCCTAGAGCTTGGGACCCTGGGACAAGCTGATCTCGATGAGAGCTATCTGCAGATCGTGTCTCATTACTGTGCACCCTCCAAGGTGCAGCTCAAACTACCTTTAGAGGGAACTTGGGGTACTATTAAAAAGGACCACAGACCTAGCGACTTATACACAGTAACACATTATTTCCACACCTCTGAGTCTAGAAAGCCAAATCATGGTTAGGTTTCAGCGGGGGTCTCTGTGCTGCCTTGTACAGTACTGCCTTCTCACTTAGGCCTCACACAGAGAAAGGAGAGCTTGTGAGCTCCCTGGGCTTGTTTTCACAAAGCACAAGGTCTCCACTTCTTGCCTGCCGAAGGCCCAGCTGTTACTATCACCACTCAAGAAGTTAAGCTTCAACATGTGAATTCTAAAAATTACTTGTGATTTTATGAGGATGAGTGTTTGCCTACATGTATGTAAGTTTACCATGTGTGTAACTTGTGCCCACTGAGGCCAGAAGAAAGCACTGGTCTCCTGGAACTGTGGTTATGGATAATTGTTAGCCTCCACATGGTGCTGGGAATCAAACCCAGGTGTCTCTGCAAGAGCAGCCAGTGCTCTCAGACACTGAGACATCTCTCCAACCCCCAACTGTGAAGTTGAAGAAACAAAAGCATTTGGTCCCTTGCACATCCTAAATCTCTCAACACCTGTAGAGCAGCCTCATGCCCTCATTTGGACTCAGTCTTCAGGGAGACATGGAATGTATTATAGGGTTAGAGGTCCAGGGAAATGTAGCAGGTACAGCATAGACTCATTAAGGTCCGTTGCTTACTGGGCTAAGGTCTCTCTCTCTCTCTCCACCTTTTTTTTTTTTCTTTTTCTCTCCTCATCTCTCCTCCTCTACTCTCTCTCTCTCTCTCTCTCTCCTCTCCTTTCACCACTGCAATTTAGCTGATCATTGACTTATGAGAATGAAATGAGTTAGTTACACATACTACTAAAAACAATGCTTGAAAATGTTGTGCTAGGTGTTATGTGTCCTCCCCATCATTATCACCACTATCACTGTCAATCTCAGCCATCACCATCAGCCATCAACATCATCACATCATCACTGTCACCGTCATCACAGCCAGCTTGTCACTGTCACCTTTCTATCATCACTCTGCCGACTAGAGGTCGCCATCCAACCACCATCACCGCCATCATCTGGATTGTATTTGTAATTCCATCTCTACTTTTCTCTTGACCTCACAGGATATTGGTAATGCCTTTCCTGTCACAGAACTTCAGGTAAAGAACTGTAAGTGGCTAACCTATGCTCATGATCCAATAGTGCACAGGTGGGCATTTGCTTTGGGTCAGGGATATGCACAGTGTCACCTCATTTGACCTTCTCAATTGTTATTCCAACTTTACCAGTGGGAACTTGAGGGTCAGGAATGGAGGTTCCTCACCATGTCTCAGGCTTACTTGAGTGTGGAGTTGGGAAAACTCTCTGGGACTGACTGGAGCTGAGCTCTAGATCTCTCCTGACTGTTGTGAGACCCTGGTCCCTCCTTGAAACATAACTCCCACACATCAGAGCCCTGGGAGCTTGCCGAAGAGATACTGATTGGGCAGGTCTGGCTGGCATCCAGATTTCTCCAAGCTTCCCAGGGATCTCAAGTACAGCAGAATACAGGTATAGCTCAGAGTTGGGACTAGGCTTGTGACTCTTGGATGGGAAGGGCAGTTCTACTAGGGGAAAGAGGGGCAGAGACTGTTGGGAAGCTCAGCCTCCAGCCCTGGGGGAAGAGCACTTACTCAAATCCTGAGCACAGGGCCAGGGCAGGGCTATCCTGCCGAAGCCTGGCTGTTCTGGGAAGCACACTATGCAAACAAGAGTCACAGCTGTGGGGTAGTGCTGATTTGTTCCTCAGGGCACAGGCTGCCTGCTGCATATCTCCAAATCCTGCTGGCCAGATGGAGCCCAGCCAGGGATGGAGGACGCCCTGGGGACAAAGACATGTATGTTTCTCCACAGAAGCACCTCATCCATGAGGGTCGCCCACCATGCACCGCAAGCCTTGGGTCTGTGCCCCTGCCAGTCATTTATGGGGACTATCCCTTTTGCCTCTCATCTTGCTTTAGCTGCAAGACTCTAGGAGACTTAAAAAAGAAAACAGAACAAGCTGAATATGGTGGTACACACCACTTTAGTCTCAGCACTCGGCAGGCACTCTCTATAGTGAGTTCCAGGCCAACCGGAGGGCTACAGGAGAACCTGTAGTAAAAACACACACACATAACACCAAGAGAACAAAACAAAAAATCCTAAACATGGGGGAAAAATTCCCACTGATAGAGCCTTTCTGAAGTGGGTCCTTATTCACCCTTATACCAACCTGTTGGCCATTTGACAGATGGGGCAACTGAGGCCCAGAGAGGGCGGAGCATCTTTTCGTGGACCTCATAGCGAATCCAGCAGCATGGCAGTTTGGGCCTGCTCCTGGTCTNTCATTTTGAGTCTTAAGGGTTCTCCACACTGCTTTCCATAATGGTTGTACAAGTTTACATTCCCACCAGCAGTGGATGAGTGTTCCCCTTTCCCTACAACCTCTCCAGCATTTGGTGTCTTTTGTTTTCTTGTCCTTAGCCAGTTGTATTTGAGTGAGATGATATCTGAGAGTGGTTTTAATTTGCATTTCCTTAATTATTAATGATGTTGAACACTTTTTAACATGTTTCTTGGGGCTGGAGAGATAGCTCAGCAGTTAAGAGCACTGACTGCTCTTGTAGAGGACCCAGGTTCAATTCCCAGCACCCACATGGCAGCTAAAAACCGTCTTTAACTTCAGTTCCAGGGGAATCTGACGCCCTCTTCTGACCTCTGTGGCATTGCACAACATGGGTGCACCAACCTACATGCAGACAGTACATTCATACACATAAAAAATAATAAAAAAATTAAAAGTGGCTTTGGCAGTGTTGGCTGCACGTGCCTCCCAAAGTGAGGAATCTGGAGCACACAGGGTATGGGTGTGGTTAGTGTGGCATCTGGGCTGACAGTAGCATTGCTACTGCCTCCTTTGCTGTTCGCCCCAGGCGCTCGCTCGTGTTTCATCTGCTGTTCTCATTCACCCTCCCACTAGCCCTGTGCTCGTAGTGCCACCGTCCACCTCCAGAGGAGGACCTGGTGTCACGCTGCCCATCGCAACTCACAGCCAAGCAGCAGGAGCTCCCCAGCAGGGCTCCTTCAGGGGCTCTGGAAATGATGGTCATCAGTTCTCACCACCCAGGTAGGACAATGACTCACCTGCTCACCCGCACTCAGCGCACTCGTAGGTTATCATTGTAATCTGTGGCTGTGGCCAGGCCTGACATGTAAGGGCTGCTCTAGGATTGGCCCAGGGCTGGCATGGGTTTTCCTAGGCCCAACCTACTAGATCACTCACCCCTTGGTTGTCCCCGCCTGGCCATTCCCAGGAACACTTCTCTGATGTTTGTGTTTCTAACTTAAATGCTCCCAAGAGCTTTCCTGCCATGTGTAGCAGGGCATCTGGGTGGAATTGTGGCAGCTGAGCAGCCTGGGATCCTGGCCCCAGGCATTCTGGAGTGGGCTTGGTGCCAGTCTGTCTGTGGTGCAGAATACACTGTCCTCAGGTCCTATCTGTATACTACTGGGCTCCTCAATGCCTCAGTCTACCTTTCTGCCCCTCTCAGGGGGTTCATGTTATGCAATGTGGCTCCCAAGACTCCTTCACTCTTGAGCAGGAGCCATGGCCCATGAGAAGCCTGTACTTGGTAGAGCAGGAAGCCCGGCAGCCCCAGCACCTTTTGCCTTACAGATTACAAGGCTCAGAGCCAAGAAGATATGGCCTGTAACAGGGATGGGGAAAGGAGATGCTCCCAGGAAGCACTGTGGTCAAGAAGACACACCTAGGTCAAGCCAGCATCCTCAACATCCTTGGTGGCATTGACCCCTGGTGAGATAAGAAGGGCAGACTGTGAAGTGCTGTCTCTGTGTGGAGCCAGCACCAAGCTGAGTTTTTCACACAGAACAGCCCCATTTGGACTTTTCATGCCCCATAGAAGGTCTGCAGAGTCCTCTATCTATGTGCATGGAAGTGGGGCCAAGAGCTAAGGCTAGCAAGACGGCTCAGGAGGTGAAGGCATTTGCAAAGCCAGCCTGACAGCCTGACTTTGATCCCTGGCACCAAATAAAAGGTGGGAAGAGAGAACTGCTCCACAGAGCTGTCCTCTGACCTGTACCTGTGTGCCATGGTACACATACGCACACTCCACCAAGTTATTCTCTGACCTCCACATGTATGCCATGGTATATACACACACAGACACACAGACACACAGACACACAGACACAAACACACACACAAACACACAGCATGTACACATATACAACAACAATAAATGTAATTTAATTTAAAAAAAGAAAAAAATTGAGACCACGAGGTCAGGGCTAGGACAAGCGTAGTTCCTGGACATGGGAAGGGCCTGAGAAGCCCTGTGGTATGAACCCTTCCCCTCCTGGCCTGCAGGGCACTGGTGATAGAGGACATGTCTCAGGATCAGGAGGAAGAGCACTGCCCCTACTGGCAAGGCCAGGAATAGCTGCTGCATGAAAGAAGCTAGGCAGGCCAGGCTTTTTATCTCTAGGAAGGCTACACCCTGCTGATCCTCTGTTGATCTGTGAAATGGAATCAATGAGGCAGAGCCACATTGGTGGGAGGGTGGATGAGAAGGTCTGGAGAGGCAGGTGCTGGGTATCAACTTTGTTTCCATCTTTCCTTCTATACTAACCCCAATTGGAAGAGAGAAGCCGGGAAAGCAGCACTGCCCCCCAGCGAACTAAGGATGTGTGGCCACCGGCTCCTATCTCATTCTGCAAGCCAGGCTCTACCCAGGGTAAGCACTGTCCCAGAGGTGGCTATAGGCCACTTTCCTCTGGGGCAGAGGCTCCCCCACACTGGCTCCCCAGTGCAGAGAGGGAATGAAGCACTGGGGTCGCCTCAAGCCTCCTTGATGCATGGCAGCCTCAGGAATTGGGTAAGTGGACATGCCCTCTACCTTGAACCAGAGCTGGTTGCTGGGCCAGGGTGAGGCCTTGGAAGCAGGCCTGGGCTCTATTGGTACAGAGAGGATGTGGCTGTTAGCGCCCACAGTGCCTGCAGCCAGAAAGAAAAACCAAGGCAGGAAGGGTTGAGTAACATCTCCTGGGTCCAGACTTTGGACCTCAAGTCTAGAATGTTTTCTTCCTTAAGACAGAAGAAGCAGTGAGGCCAGGGTGTGGACCAAAGGCTACACTGCCAGCTGACACTGGAAGAGCACCTCCAGCCAGGACAGGCTGGGCTGGCCCTGGGCTCTGGGTGCTGCCCACACTGCTGGGGCCTCAGTCCAGAGGCCTTCAGGTACTGGTCACTCTAACGCACTGTACCACTCACTATGTCTGGAGCCATGTGGGCATGCTCAGGCTTGAGGGTAGGACTCCCAGGACACAGGAAGGAGTGGACATGCCAGAAAGGCTTCCGTGAGAGGACAGGCAGTAGGCAGGGCTGCTGCTGGGCTGGAGCTTGGGACCCTGGGACAAGGACTCCCAGGACACAGGAAGGAGTGGACATGCCAGAAAGGCTTCCATGAGAGGACAGGCAGTAGGTAGGGCTGCTGCTGGCCTGGAGCTTGGGACCCTGGGACAAGGACTCCCAGGACACAGGAAGGAGTGGACATGCCAAAAAGGCTTCCGTGAGAGGACAGGCAGTAGGTAGGGCTGCTGCTGGCCTAGAGCTTGGGACCCTGGGACAAGCTGATCTCGATGAGAGCTATCTGCAGATCGTGTCTCATTACTGTGCACCCTCCAAGGTGCAGCTCAAACTACCTTTAGAGGGAACTTGGGGTACTATTAAAAAGGACCACAGACCTAGCGACTTATACACAGTAACACATTATTTCCACACCTCTGAGTCTAGAAAGCCAAATCATGGTTAGGTTTCAGCGGGGGTCTCTGTGCTGCCTTGTACAGTACTGCCTTCTCACTTAGGCCTCACACAGAGAAAGGAGAGCTTGTGAGCTCCCTGGGCTTGTTTTCACAAAGCACAAGGTCTCCACTTCTTGCCTGCCGAAGGCCCAGCTGTTACTATCACCACTCAAGAAGTTAGGCTTCAACATGTGAATTCTTAAAAATTACTTGTATTTTATGAGGATGAGTGTTTGCCTACATGTAGATAGGTGCACCATGCCATGCAATGCCTATGGAGGGCATCAGATTTCCTGGAAGTAGAGTTAAGGATGGTTGTTAGCCTCCACATGGGTGCTGGGAATCAAACCCAGGTTCTCTGCAAGAGCAGCCAGTGCTCTCAACTGCTGAGCCATCTCTCCAACCCCAACATGTGAATTTTGAAGAAACAAAAGCATTTGGTCCCTTGCACATCCTAAATCTCTCAACACCTGTAGAGCAGCCTCATGCCCTCATTTGGACTCAGTCTTCAGGGAGACATGGAATGTATTATAGGGTTAGAGGTCCAGGGAAATGTAGCAGGTACAGCATAGACTCATCTAAGGTCCTGTTGCTTACTGGCTAAGGATCTCTCTCTCTCTCTCTCTCTCTCTCTCTCTCTCTCTCTCTCTCTCTCCTGTCACCACCTGCCAAATGGAGCTGATCATTGACTTATGAGAATGAAATGAGTTAGTTACACATACTACTAAAAACAATGCTTGAAAATGTTGTGCTAGGTGTTATGTGTCCTCCCCATCATTATCACCACTATCACTGTCATCGCCATCACCATCAGCATCACCATCATCACTATCATCACTGTCACCGTCATCACCATCATCATTGTCACTGTCACCACTATCATCACTGCCACTGTCGCCATCACCACCATCACCGCCATCATCTGGATTGTATTTGTAATTCCATCTCTACTTTTCTCTTGACCTCACAGGATATTGGTAATGCCTTTCCTGTCACAGAACTTCAGGTAAAGAACTGTAAGTGGCTAACCTATGCTCATGATCCAATAGTGCACAGGTGGGCATTTGCTTTGGGTCAGGGATATGCACAGTGTCACCTCATTTGACCTTCTCAATTGTTATTCCAACTTTACCAGTGGGAACTTGAGGGTCAGGAATGGAGGTTCCTCACCATGTCTCAGGCTTACTTGAGTGTGGAGTTGGGAAAACTCTCTGGGACTGACTGGAGCTGAGCTCTAGATCTCTTTCCTGACTGTTGTGAGACCTGTCCCTCCTTGAAACTACTCCACACATCAGAGCCCTGGGAGCTTGCCGAAGAGATACTGATTGGGCAGGTCTGGCTGGCATCCAGATTTCTCCAAGCTTCCCAGGGATCTCAAGTACAGCAGAATACAGGTATAGCTCAGAGTTGGGACTAGGCTTGTGACTCTTGGATGGGAAGGGCAGTTCTACTAGGGGAAAGAGGGGCAGAGACTGTTGGGAAGCTCAGCCTCCAGCCCTGGGGGAAGAGCACTTACTCAAATCCTGAGCACAGGGCCAGGGCAGGGCTATCCTGCCGAAGCCTGGCTGTTCTGGGAAGCACACTATGCAAACAAGAGTCACAGCTGTGGGGTAGTGCTGATTTGTTCCTCAGGGCACAGGCTGCCTGCTGCATATCTCCAAATCCTGCTGGCCAGATGGAGCCCAGCCAGGGATGGAGGACGCCCTGGGGACAAAGACATGTATGTTTCTCCACAGAAGCACCTCATCCATGAGGGTCGCCCACCATGCACCGCAAGCCTTGGGTCTGTGCCCCTGCCAGTCATTTATGGGGACTATCCCTTTTGCCTCTCATCTTGCTTTAGCTGCAAGACTCTAGGAGACTTTAAAAAAGAAACAAAACAAGCTGAATATGGTGGTACACCCCTTTAGTCTCAGCACTCGGCAGGCACTCTCTATAGTGAGTTCCAGGCCAACCGAGGCTACAGGGAGACCCTGTATTAAAACACACACACACACATAACACACAAAGAAACAAAACAAAAAATCCTAAACATGGGGGAAAAATTCCCACTGATAGAGCCTTTCTGAAGTGGGTCCTTATTCACCCTTATACCAACCTGTTGGCCATTTGACAGATGGGGCAACTGAGGCCCAGAGAGGGCGGGCAGCTTTCTGGGAGCCTCATAGCAATCCACAGCAGGGCAGTTGGGCCTCTGCTCCTGTGTCTGTCCTGAACATGTTCGTACTGCTTTGCAAATGTTTGCTGATGGTGCAAATAACACAGGAAGCACTAAGAAGGGATTGCCTTTCCAGTGCAACAGGCAGGCTAGGTTCTACTGCATCTAAAGTGCAGCTCTTGAAGTCAGCTGTGGAGGTTTGACTAGCATCATGACCTCTCTTCACTGCTCTGTCCCCCCACCCCTGCCCCTGACTTACATCTGACCCACGTTGGCCACCCGTCCTTCGCTCCTGCTCCTGTCTACAGGGGGACAGGAGACAGGGATGGCCTCCCCCGCCTTCTCCATCCCTGACTTGGTGGGGCCCCAAAGCATTTCCCCTGCGGTATGACAAGCCTGCTGTGTGACAAGCATGTACCTGTACCAAAGGCTCAGGTGGGGGTATGGGATGCCACAGTCACTCCTGCTGATAGGGCATAGAGCTCGAGGGACTTCCTGGGAGAAAGCGTGAGTGGCCAGTTGGATGACCAAGTGGGGGCTTCAGCTGGGCCTCTGCCTGGAGACCAGCTCTCAGCCTGTCAGGACAGCATCAGCATTTCAGTGACAGGATGACGTGGCTCATGGGCCCAGCTGCTTGGGGCCTCAGTTACCATATGTTGAAATATGGGCGTGGACGATTTACTTTTTTTGTTTTTGGTCTTTTTGAGGCAGGGTCTCCCTGTAGCCCCAGCTGTCCTGGAACTCACTCTGTAGACCAGGCTGGCCTTGAACTCACAAAGATCCGCCCGCCTCTGCCTCCTGAGTGCTAGGATTAAAGGTGTGCGCCGCCACACCCGGCTTGACGATTTACATTTTATTTTATTTATTTATTTTTTATTAATTTTATTTATTTCTGTATGTGTATGAATGTACTGCCTGCATGAAAGTTTGTGCACCCGTGTCGTGCAATGCCGCGGAGGTCAGAAGAGGGTCTCGGATTCCCCTGGAGCTGGAGTTCTCCTGGAATTGGAGTTTCAGACGGTTCTCGGCCGCCATGTGGGTGCTGGGGATCGAACCCAGGTCCTCTGTAAGAGCAATCGGTGCTCTTAACCGCTAGGCCATCTCTCCATCCCCGACGATTTACATTTTAAACACATACACATCTATTATTTATTTATTAAAATATTTTATTTATTATTTTTTTTAATTTTTTTTAAATTTTATTTATTTCTGTATGTGTACGAATGTATTGTCTGCATGCAAGTCTGTGCACCCGTGACGTGCAATGCTGCGGAGGTCAGAAGATGGTGTCAGACTCCCCTGGAACTGGAGTTCTCCTGGAATTGGAGTTTCAGACAGCTCTCGGCCGCCATGTGGGTGCTGAGGATCGAACCCGGGTCCTCTGCAAGAGAGGTTGGCGCTCTTAACCTCTAGGCCATCTCTCCAGCCCTTATTTATTATTTTTTATTTCATGTGATAAGTGTATTGCCTGCATGTTGTGCAATACCTGCGGAGGTCAGAAGAGGGTATTGGATTCCCCTGGAACTGAAATTAGGGACAGTTGTTAGCTGTCATGTGTGTGCTGGGAATCAAACCTGGGTTCTCTGCAAGAACAACCAGTGCTTTTAACCACTGAGACATCTCTCCAGCCCTGACACATACACATACACATCTTTTTTTTTTTTTTTTACATACACGTCTTTATAAACCATCCTCCACCTTCCCAAATTTTTTTTCATGGAAATCCAATGTTCACTGGAATAAGTTTGGAATAAAACAATATTGGCTAGGAATACATAATCAGAATAGTTGGGGTTCCTGGGGGTTTGGAAGATGGCCAACCTCAGTGCAGGCTCAAAGGGTCACAGAACCCCATCTCTAGAGAGCCCGCTTTGAGAAAAGGACCACATGTCAGAACGTCCAGGGGTCAACACGGTTTTTTTGACCACTCATTCCCTGAAGAGCTGAGTAAAACTGCCAAGTGTAGACCCTTCAGAAGTGGAGACACCCTGCTTCCCAGGATGTGGCTGGCTAGCTTTACTACCTCATAGTCATGTGACATTGGGCAGGTGATTCTGAACCCTCATGCTCTTGGCCAGGGTCAGTGGCTACAGACCAAGGGCCAAATGCCACCTGCCACCTATTTGATAAATAAGATCCTATCGGCACACAGAGTGCCGGCCCTTGTATAACGTAGGCTGCCAGCTCCACTCACAGCCTCTGCTGTGCAGGATCCTTCACTTTCTTCTTCACTGCCTCTGGCAGTGAGCAAAGGCTAACCAGAGACAGTGCTGGGGCTGGGGATTCTAGAAGAGAGCTGTGTGGGGTCGAAGCATGGGTGGGTTAGCTTTAGCCATCTTAAACTATTAAAAAAATAGTTTCTGGGGCTGGAGAGATGGCTCAGCGGTCAAGAGCACCGACTGCTCTTGCAGAGGACCCGGGTTTGATTCCCAGCACCCACATGGTGGCTAAGAACTGTCTTTAACTCCAGTCCCAGGGGAATCCGACACCTTCTTCTGACCTCCTCGGCATTGCATGACATGGGTGCACCAACCTACATGCAGATAGTATACTCATACACATTAAAAAATAATAATAGGGCTGGAGGGATGGCCTAGCGGTTAAGAGCGCCGATCGCCCTTACAGAGGACCCGGGTTCGATCCCCAGCACCCACATGGCGGCTGAGAACCGTCTGAAACTCCAATTCCAGGAGAACTCCAGTTCCGGGGGAATCCGAGACCCTCTTCTGACCTCCGCGGCATTGCACGACACGGGTGCACAAACCTACATGCAGACAGTACATTTATACACATACAAAATAAATAAATAAATAAAATTAAAAAAATAATAATAATAAATACATTTTTTAAAAAGGCTAAATAGTTTATAAGCCAGGAGCTGCACTTCCACATCTGTTGCTGCCACAGCTGGTCGTGCCTCCGCCTCTGACTCTGGGCTCTGTCCAGGGGTGAACAAGTGTTCGCTGGGTGCTGGGAACAGAGATCTTTCCACATGGACTCTCCCAGGCTAGGCTCCATGGTACAGAAACCAGTGCGAGAGGACATGCCCTGTGCAAGGTACCTGATGCCTAGCTCATTGGCTGCTACTCAAAAAAACCTGCTTCTACTGGGCTAGGAAGATGGCTGAGCAGGTAAAGGAGCTCGCTATCAACCTTATCAGCCTGAGTTGGATCCCCAGAACCCACATACACACACGCACACACACACACACACACACTCATGCACGCACGCACGCACGCACACACACACACAAATTAAGGAAGTAAATATTTAAATCAAATTGCTTCCACTTATTTAATTTTTTATTTATTATTTTATGTGTATGAGTGTACTGTCTGCTTGTAGGTAGGTGCACCCATGTCGTGCAATGCTGCAGAGGTCAGAAGAAGATGTTGGATTCCCCTGGAACTGGAGTTAAAGATGGTTCTTTTTTTTTTTTTTTGTATGTGTATGAATGTACTGTCTGCATGTAGGTTTGTGCAGCCGTGTTGTGCAATGCCTCGGAGGTCAGGAGAGGGTCTCAGATTCCCCTGGAACTGGAGTTCTCCTGGAATTGGAGCTATAGACGGTTCTTAGCTGCCATGTGGGTGCTGGGGATCGAACCCAGGTCCTCCACAAGAGCAGTCGGCACTCTTAACCACTAGGCTATTGCTCCAGCCCATTTATTTACTTATTTATTTATTTAAGACAGTTCTTAGCCACCATGTGGGTGCTGGGAATCAAACCTGGGTCCTCTGCAAAAGGTGCTCTTAACTGCTGAGCCATCTCTCCAGCCCCCACTTCCACTATTTATTTATTTATTTTTTGGTCTTTTCAAGACAGGGTCTCCCTGTAGCCCCAGTTGTCCTGGAACTCACTCTGTAGACCAGGATGGCCTTGAACTCACAGAGATCCACCTGCCTCTGCCTCCCAAGTGCTAGGATTAGAGGTGTGTGCCACCATGCCCAGCTTGCTTCTACTTTTTTGTTTTTTGTTTTTTGTTTTCTTTTGGTCTTTTCGAGACAGGGTCTCCCTGTAGTCCCAGCTGTCCTGGAACTCACTCTGTAGACCAAGCTGGCCTTGAACTCACAAAGATCCGCCTGCCTCTGCCTCCCAAGTGCTAGGATTAAAGGCGTGGCCACCACGCCCGGCTGCTTCTACTTTTTTTAAAAGCTGTTTTTATTTTTATTTATTTTATTTATTTTTTATGTGTATGAATGTACTGTCTGCATGCAGGTCTGTGCACCCATGTTGTGCAATGCCGAGGAGGTCAGAAGAGGGTGTCGGATTCCCCTGGAACTGGAGTTCTCCTGGAATTGGAGTTACATATGGTTCTCAGCAGCCATGTGGGTGCTGGGGATCGAACCTAGGTCCTCTGCAAGAGCAGTCGGCGCTCTTAACTGCTAGGTCATCTCTCCAGCCCCACTTCCACTTCTTATAGGCAGCATGTCATTATGGTTGGCAAATGGGGACTCCTACCACCCAGCTTCCAGCCTGTTTGAAAGGCAGTTTCTCCCTCTTCACTGATGTCTAGTTGTCTTAGTTAATTTCTGTTGCTGTGATAAAAACACTGACCAAAAACAACTTGGGGAGGAGAGAGTTTGTTTTATCTTACATCTCCCAGGTCCCAGCTCAATCCTGAGGGCAGTCAGGGCAGGAACCGGGAGCACAGACCATGGAGAGTGTTGCTTATTGGCTTGCTCATCGCCTGGTGCTCAGCCAGCTTCCTTATAAAACCCAGGACCACCTGTCCAGGAATACCACTGCCTGCCCGCAGGGGGATGGGCCTCCCACATCACTCAATAACCAAGAAAGTGCCCCCACAGATGTGTCCCCAAGGCCAATCCAATAGAAGAAATTCCCCAGCACACCATCTCAGGTACTGAGCTAGGGTCAAGAACACCAGCTGCTTTGGCAGAGGACCCAGCTTGGGTTCCAGCACCCACATGGAGGCTAATACCTGTCTGTAACTCCCGTTCCATGGAATCTGATAGCCTTTTCTGGCCTCTGTGAGCAATGGTACACATGCAAGCAAAACACTCATGTATGCAAAATAAAAATAAATTAAAGTAATAAAAAAAGAGACCGAACTCAAGGGGCTCGAGAGATGGCTCAGCAGTGAACAGCATTGGCTGCTCTTGTAGAGGACCTGGGTTTGAGTCCCAGCACATACATGGCAGCTAACAATCATGCATAACTCCTGTTTCAGGGATCTGATGCCCTCTTCTAACCTCCTCAGGCACTACATGACATGGGTGTACTTACATACATTAAGGAAATATACTCATATACATAAATTAAAATAAAAAGATAAACCTCAAGCTGAGGAAGGTGTCACATAACTCAGGCTGTCGTGGAGCCACTGTGAGTCCAGCCAATGTCCCCAGCAGGTTGTCAAGGAGCTCCTGAGCTAGAACTATAGTTTGGCCTCCTCTTCAGGGATAAGATCTCCAAGGTGTAGTGATGTCCCCCTATAATTCCTATACTCCAGAGGCTGAGGCAGGACGATTGTGAGTTTGAGGCCAGCCTGGACTACACAGAAAAACACCGTCTCAAAAACAATTAAAGGGACTGGAGAGATGGCTCAGCGGTTAAGAGCACCAATTGCTCTTCCAGAGGACCGAGGTTTGATTCCCAGTACCTACATGGCTGGTAAGAACCATCTTTAAGCCAGGCGTGGTGGTGCATGCCTTTAATTCTAGCACTTGGGAGGCAGAGGCAGGCACATCTCTGTGAGTTCATGGCCAGCCTGCTCTACAGAGTCAGTTCTAGGCCAGCTGGGGCTACAGGGAGAACCTGCCTCAAAAAAGACAAAAAGAAAAGAAAAGAAAAAGAAAAACAATTAAAGAGAAAACAAAGTAGATTGTCCTCCATACCTCCCTTGATAATGACCTAATCTTCTGGCCTGCCCCGCCTGGCACAGACTGAGAAGTTTCACTTCCTGATGTCCTTGGCAGGTGGCACCCAGCACTGCAAATGGAATGATCTGACACCCACTCATTGCATGCTTGTTTCTGCTCTCGTGCAGCTGTGCTAACCTCTGGGAACTAAGCCCTGTGGAGCCTGAGAGGGACTAACTTTCAGAATGGCTGGCCTGAAGACAGGACATCTATTGTCATGGACTTGGCCACATCTGCAGGCCTCAAAGTCTCACCCTGAAGTGAAGGGCAAACTGCAGAGCCAGCTCACAGACTCTTTGCCTGCCTGTGGGGACTGTGACTGGGGTTCCATGACAAACCTGGCTCTGCCACACCCTCCTCGGGTATGGGACAGAGCAGGCTTTCGTGTTCATGGGGGGTGGGAAGGGGGATAGATAATTCTGGAAGCAGAGCCAGTGTGGCCCTGGCTTTTCTTCTACCCGAAGCCTCAAGGACTTCTGGAAGGAGATTGTGAAGGCCACGGGAGGAGGCCTGGGTCCCAATCGGGGTGGCCTGGATTTGCAGGTGGCAGGGCCAGAGAGAACACTGGAGATGGCATCCGGGGAGGTGTCGTGGTATCCTTGCTCACGGTGGAATGTTTTTCCACAAGGCCAGGCAGCTTGCTCCTGGGGAGAGGAAGGAGAAGAGACAGGAGGATGTCTGGTTGTACTGAGGAAGGAGCAGGAAGCAGGAGCCGTTTTCCCTGACAGATGAGAAGGACTGGAGCATCGGAGAGGACACAAGCTGTCCAAGCAGCCATCCTGAAGGATGAGAAGGACTGGAGTATCAGAGGACACAAGCCGTCCGGGCAGCCATCCTGACAGATGAGAAGGACTGGAGCATCAGAGAGGACACAAGCTGTCCAAGCAGCCATGCTGACAGATGAGAAGGACTGGAGCATCAGAGAAGACACAAGCTGTCCAGGCAGCCATCCTGACAGATGAGAAGGACTGGATCATCAGAGAGGACACAAGCCGTCCCAGCAGCCATCCTGACAGATGAGAAAGACTGGAGCATCAGAGAGGACACAAGCCGTCTGAGCAGCCATCCTGACAGATGAGAAGGACTGGAGCATCAGAGAGGACACAAGCCGTCCAGGCAGCCATCCTGACAGATGAGAAGTTCTGGAGAATCAGAGAGGACACAAGCCGTCCGGGCAGCCATCCTGACAGATGAGAGGGACTGGAGCATCAGAGAGGACACAAGCCGTCTGGGCAGCCATCCTGACAGATGAGAGGGACTGGAGCATCAGAGCGAACACAAGCCGTCCAGGCAGCCATCCTGACAGGTGAGAAAGACTGGAGCATCAGAGAGGACACACGCCATCCGGGCAGCCATCTTGACAGATGAGAAAGATTGGAGCATCAGAGAGGACACAAGGCGTCCGGGCAACCATCCTGACAGTTGACAGCGACTGGAGCATCAGAGAGGACACAAGCCGTCCGAGCAACCATCCTGACAGATGAGAAAGACTGGAGCATCAGAGAGGACACAAGCCACCTGGGCAGCCATCCTGACAGATGAGAAGGACTGGAGCATCTGAGAGGGCACAAGCTGTCCAAGCAGCCATCCTGAAGGATGAGAAGGACTGGAGCATCAGAGAGGACACAAGCCGTCCAGGCAGCCATCCTGACAGATGAGAAGGACTAGAGCATCGGAGAGGAAACAAGCTGTCCAAGCAGCCATCCTGAATGCTGAGAAGGACTGGAGCATCAGAGAGGACACAAGCCGTCCGGGCAGCCATCCTGACAGATGACAAGGACTGGAGCATCAGAGAGGACACAAGCTGTCCAAGCAGCCATCCTGACAGATGTGAAGGACTGGAGCATCAGAGAGGACACAAGCTGTCCGGGCAGCCATCCTGACAGATGAGAAGGACTGGAGCATCAGAGAGGACACAAGCCGTCCGGGCAGCCATCCTGACAGATGAGAAGGACTGGAGCATCAGAGAGGACACAAGCCGTCCGAGCAGCCATCCTGACAGATGAGAAGGACTGGAGCATCAGAGAGGACACAAGCCGTCCGGGCAGCCATCCTGACAGATGAGAAGGACTGGAGCATCAGAGAGGACACAAGCCGTCCGGGCAGCCATCCTGACAGATGAGAAGGACTGGAGCATCAGAGAGGACACAAGCCGTCCGGGCAGCCATCCTGACAGATGAGAAGGACTGGAGCATCAGAGAGGACACAAGCCGTCCGGGCAGCCATCCTGACAGATGAGAAGGACTGGAGCATCAGAGAGGACACAAGCCGTCCGGGCAGCCATCCTGACAGATGAGAAGGACTGGAGCATCAGAGAGGACACAAGCCGTCCGGGCAGCCATCCTGACAGATGAGAAGGACTGGAGCATCAGAGAGGACACAAGCCGTCCGGGCAGCCATCCTGACAGATGAGAAGGACTGGAGCATCAGAGAGGACACAAGCCGTCCGAGCAGCCATCCTGACAGATGAGAAGGACTGGAGCATCAGAGAGGACACAAGCCGTCCGGGCAGCCATCCTGACAGATGAGAAGGACTGGAGCATCAGAGAGGACACAAGCCGTCCGGGCAGCCATCCTGACAGATGAGAAGGACTGGAGCATCAGAGAGGACACACGCCATCTGGGCAGCCATCCTGACAGATGAGAGGGACTAGAGCATCCGAGAGGACACAAGCTGTCCGGGCAGCCATCCCAGGCAGACCATTTGGGCCCCTCCAGTGCTGCATTATCCCACTGGCTGTCCCTTATCCAGGGCCAGAGTAACTAGTTGCTGAGAGGGTATGCATCTCATGGGCAGAAGACGAGTGGGCAGGTCTGAGTTATGCTGGCTTTAGGGTGTGGGGCCTTGGTAGAGCCAGAAGGTGGCCAGGGCTCTGGGCCTCAGCACAGAGGCAAGACCTAGACCCTTGACCAGACCCCCACTGAGCCAGTGGCACCTGGGTCAGGCTCAGGGCTCATGGCTGCCCTCCCTTGCCTTAGGCTGGCTGCCCCCGGGCAGCACATGGCTCTCATACCACGTGGCTCTCATCAACCATCCTGGGGTCCCGGGGTCTAGGATGGGGTATGTGGAAGGCAGGAGCTCAGTTCACATGAAGCTTGGCTCACTGCCTCCAGCCCACATTTCCAGTCCCCCTGGGTGTCTAGCTTGCTCCTGCCCAGCCTCCCCACTCTTTCTCCTGGCCTGGCAGAACTCTACCTGGGAACCTCAGTTTTGTGGACTGTGTTACCATCTTTCAGCTGCTTCTTCTGGTCTCCTAGGGGGGCTCCATGAATGCCCCAGAGTTCCAGGGCAGGGGACAGGAGCCAACAGGCTCTTCTCGAGGAAAGGCCCCTGGTGTGGGAACTGTGAGACTCTGGTGCTCATGATGCAAAAAGAGGAAACTAAGGCCAGACCACAGAAGACACCTGGCCCCAGCCATGTGGCCACCAAGCTACTGATGTCTCCACTTCACTCCCACCTGTCCCCCAGGACATATGGGGTACACTGCAAAATGTGGTTCTTGGAGAAGTGACCTTAGAAGCCAGGTCAGCGTCTTCTGGGAGGAACTGCTCTGAGCAGGGGATGCTTCAGGGAAAAGGAGGGGGAGGGAGAGGGGAAGGGAGAGGGGGAGGGAGACGGGGAGGAGG
>VZQC01008640.1:1046981-1074487 GCA_009823505.1 Rhizomys pruinosus | reverse complement strand
AGTTCTTAGCCGCCATTTGGGTGCTGGGGATCGAATCTGGGTCCTCTGCAAGAGTAGTCAGTGCTCTTAACCGCTAGGCTATCTCTCCAGCCCCGGGACAAAGTTTTTCTAAAACTGTGTTAATCTCCACCAGCCTCAAAATTGCAACATCTCTGAAGAGATCTTCCTGAGGGTTTGTCCAGATGAGGTGGCTCAAATCTGTAAAGTCCGTGAACAGCAGTTGCTCTTTTACTTCATGGAATCTTTGGAAATTTGTAACATAAACAATAATCTCATCTTCAAATAGGGCAGGTTTTTTGTTTTTATGTTTTGGGGGTTTCTTGTTGTTTTGTTTTGCACTGATAGAGATCAAACCTAGGGCCTTACATGCTAGACAAATGTTCTATCACTAAACTACATCCTCAGTGTTACAAGCTCCCCTTTTTTAAACTTTTTATTATAAGGCTGTGGTGGTTTGAATGAGTGTCCCCCATAGGCTTTAAGTATTCAGACATTTTGTCTCCAGTTAGTGGCACTGTTCTTGGAGGTCTTAGAAGGTGTGGCCATGCTGGAGGAAGTACATCATTGGGGGCGGGCTTAGTGAGTATAACAAGCCTTGTGGTCTCCAGTCTCTTTCTCTTGACTTCCTGTGCTCATTGCGAGATGTGACCCTCGGCTTGCTGCTCCAGCCCCAGCCACCATGCCTCCCACCACAATGGACTCTGTTTCCCTGGAACCGTCAATAGTAAGCTCAAATAAACTCTTCTTTTTATAAGTTCCCTTGCTCATGGTGGTTTATCACAGCAACAGGAAAGTGGCTAATGCAGTTATTTGGTACCGAGAGTGGGGTGTTAGCTGTGAAGAACCTGACCATGTGGATGTTTGGAGAAATGTGGAAGACTTTGGAACTTTGGGCTAGAAAAGCTGTTGACTACTGTAAGCAGAGCTTAACGGGCCATTCTAGTAGAAGCCTGGAAGAAAGCAGTGCTGCAAAAAATGTAATTCCAGAGGAAAATAAAGACTTGGGCAGCAATGGGATATATTGATAAAGAGTCTGGCAGCAGTTTGCCCACAGCCCAAATGCTTGCCTGATGCTAAGTTGAAAAGCAATGGACTAATGTACTTGGAGGATGATATTTCAAGACAGCCTAATGTAGAAATGGTGGCATGGCTATTAATGGTGAATATTGTACAGCTCTACAGTGAAGAAGGGGCAGAAGGAAATGCAGAATGTGCAGTGTGGATCTGAAAACCGCACTGTGAAGATTAAATGTGGGGCCAAGGCATGTGAAGGAGAGGCTCCTTTTGATAAGGAGACTAAAGTGATTAAGGAGAGGCCTAGCTGTTTACAAGTAAACAATGGAAAAAGTGAGATTAAATTGATTAAGGAGGGGCCTGGAGATTTACAAGTAAACAACAGAAACAGTACCTTCAGGGCAAGACCACACCCAGCTAATCCTCCAACTTTTGAAAGGAAAATACTGAAACTCCAAAAGCTGTACCAGGCTCGGGAAATTTGATGACTGAGTTCTCCAGAATAGTCAAGGAAAACTGATTCCCAGTGTTTTTGCAAGGATAGTGGAACACTGATATCAAAACTAAAAACAGCCATTTATCCATCAAGGAAACTGTTCCTGCAGAAATGGAAGGCACAGCAGAACACAGATAATAGAAGCAACATCTAACAGAAGGCACTATTTTTTTTTCTTTGTGGTACTGGGGATGGAGTCAAGGATCTCAGGGATTTAGGAAAAATATTCTACACCATACTCCTCAGCCCTCTTTTTATACACCCCAGGACCACCTGCCCAAGGAATGATGCAGTCCACAGTGGGCTAGGCCCTCCTATATCAGTTAATAATCAAGACTATGTGGCACAGATATGCCCACAGACATGCCCAAGCTGATCTAGGAAGTTCTTCAAGTGAGGCTTCTCTCAGAAGATTCTAGACAGCGTCAGGTTAACAATTAAAGCTGACTAGGACAGTGGAGGTCCCTGAATCACCTGAGTTACCCAAATGGCCTTAGCTCTAAATGGACCTGGGCTGGGACCGGGACTGTGGCCTGTTCGATTTGTTCAATGTGTTTTGTTTGTTTGTTTGTTTGTTTGTTTGTTTGTTTGTTTGTTTGTTTTAGGCAGGTACTCGCTACAGAGCGAGTTCCAGGCCAGCTGGGGCTAAAGAGAAACCCTGTCTCAAAAAAGACCAAAAAAAAATCTTTCGCTCATTTTTACTGTACTTTGTTATTTTGCTGTTTGTTTTTAAGAACTCCTTGGCAGCCGGGCATGGTGGCGCACACCTTTAATCCCAGCACTCGGGAGGCAGAGGTAGGTGGATCTCTGTGGGTTCAAAGCCAGCCTGGTCTACAGAGCGAGCTCTAGGACACCTGGTACTAAAAGGGAGAGAGACCCTGTCTCAAAAATACCAAAAAAAGGGTAAAAGTAAAAAGAACTCCTTGGCCATGACAGGCTTTAATGCTGTCTGTCACACAACCATTTCTGTTTATCCTTTTACGCACTGTTGCCTGGGGTGGGGGCAACATTTTAATGCTGTCTGTCACACAAACAACCATCTCTGTTCATCCTTATACACACTGTTGCCTGGGGTGGGGGCAGCATCTTCCAGCAGTGCTGACCCTCATCACAGTCCTTAGCTGTTGGTAAGCTTTGCCCACCCAAGCTAATGCAGGGTGCATTCAGGTCATACCCAGCCTGCAAATATTTCTAATCATGCTGGTATCCGATTCAGTAACGGATGGTCCAGAACTGTGTATCTGATTGCCTTTTAGGAGTTGGGAGATGAAATAAACCCTTTCTTCTCCTACCTTGCTTTTGGTCATATTGTTTGTCATAGCAACAGAAACCAGAGCACCCGCCAAGGTCAAGGGTCGGGGCATCTTCTCCTGTGCTTCCTCCAGTGTCATTACTTTGGTCACTGTTCTACAGGTCTAGCCATCCCTGCTAGACACACTGGAGACATAGCCAGGACCCTTCTTCATTGATCTGGCCAGGAAAGTGTCCACCTCTGTCTCAAAGCACCTTCAAAGGCTGCTGGACAGAATCTCTAAATGCCTGAGGGTTTGCAGAACTGCAGAGCCCCACAAGAACCATGGCCAGGTTAGTCCAGGAATTGTGGACATGGGGACCTCCAAGAACAGAGAGATGGTTCCTGGGGCTCCTGGGGCCCCTGGGGTCTAGACCCTTCTGGCCAAGGCAAGAAGCCAGCAGAGCGATGGCTCCTAGGGTTCAGGGGTCTTTGTCACAGAGCCCATAACTATAACCCTAAATCAGGGTAGGCCCAAATCTATGCCCTCCTCACCTTCAGGCTATTTTGGGGTGACACCTGCCTGACCTGACAATCACACCATGAAAGTTCATCCCTTGTTCTACTTAAATGCCTGGTGGTTCATTTACAGTGGGGTCCCCACCTTGCCCAAGACGTGTTCTCAGTCAAGCTGAGCTATAGCGGCTGCTTGAACTCTTTCATGCTCCCCATAGGAGTGGGGACTGTCACCACCATGAGGCAAGGTGGGGGACCGTGGGGAAGTTTTTCCCATCTAGTGCAAACTCCTTGCTGGCGGACACACACCCACAGAAGAACCACACACATTCTAGGCTGCCCATCTGAGTCCGGGGCTCCCCAGAATGCTCTTCAGACAGGGAGCAGGGAACGCTCTGGAGAGCTGAGGTCTTGGCAAGCCCTGTAAGCACACACTGGGGGGATTGGAAATCAGTACTCAACTGGACTCAGCCCTGTGGGCGCAGGGAGGAATCAGGAGGGGGCAGTTACCGCTTCTCTTTTGGGGATGTTTCAAGCTAGCAAGGTTAGGTGAAGTACTCATGAAAAGAGTAAATGGCGGGAGAAACCTTAACACCCCCAAAAGCAATGAAATGCCTGAAAACACAAGAGGCCAGGTGACCAGCTATGGACCAGATCTAAGTTAAAGGGCTGGAAATGACCTTTGACTCAGAGCCAACTTGGTCAAGTGGATGCACAGCCTGACTGGGAGAGAACAAGACCAAGTGGAGGGATGCAGGAATGGGCTGCATGCCTGCTGCCTTGCCCAGCTGACCTGGGCTGGCACCGTCTAGACTTTTTCCTATCTGTCTTGTTCTCACCACACAGGAGACCTGGTGAAGGCAGGTAGCTGTGCTTCAGTGCGTACTCTGGAGTGATGGAGCCTGGTCCTTCCCTCTCAGCGGGAGCAACTCTTACAATTAACCCCAGCTCCAGGTTTCATTTAGATCAGGCCTAGGCAGGGAAAAGGGCAGGGTGAGAGACAGATACTTTGCAATTGCAGAGTCTGGCCTGCATCATGGAGGCTGCATAGAGACCCTGCAGAGCCACCACATCATTTAGAAGGGGGTTCTAGTAAGTGGACAAACTAAGGTCCTCACCCATGAGGGAGAAGACAAATGGTACCCAGAAGGCAGGTGGCACTGGTGGCCTTGCCACCTGGGGACGGGGAACTTGAGTTCTGACCACCTCCCTCTTCTGCCCTCCCCTGTCTTCAATCCGAGATTGGCTTTGACCTTCGCGTCCCCTGGGGACATCCTCTAGCCTTCCCAAACTTAGATCCAAACCTGGAGTTACAGCACCACAGTCAGAAGTCCCCCACATCTGTTGTCTTGGCTGCCAAATGTGTGCCAGAGTGGGGTCCCCCAAAACCAATATCCTTCTAGGAAGGGGTACCAGGGGCTGGATGTGGTCATCATAGCAAGATACAAGCAAGTTGGGGGAGGCTGGCTTTATGGGATGAGGATGAGGGAGGTGGGGAGCTACACAGAGCTGGAGGGAGCTGGGGCCAGGGCTGCTCAGAAGAGCCCAGCCAGTAAAAGGTGAGCCCAATCAGGAGGCTCCAAAATGTGACATGGATTTGAGTTTCCTTTTGATTCCTTCCTGGTGGTTTACGTAAGAGACAGCAGGTTGGGGCCAGGAAAGGATGGAGCCATGGGGCTGGGTTTCCACCAGCTCTGCAAAGCCCCTCTGCTCTGCCCCCGCCCGCACAGGGCTTTCTTGGCTGGGTCTGCTCCTGACAGAAGGGATGTGTGTTGTTGGGGGCGGGGGGCTTGGCGTGTGTGCATATGAGAGAGAGAGAGAGAGAGAGAGAGAGTGTTTAAAATACAGAAAAAAGAAGCATGGCTCTCCTCAGCTGCAGAGGCGGGCCGGGCTCCATTCGTGCCAACTCCCCTCTGAGCGGGCACCACCGAGAGGCCAGGAGGCACAGGAAAGATACAGAGGTGAAGGATGGGTATGGAGAAAGATGGACGCTTGCCGTCACATGAGTCGCTGGATACATGGGGCTGAACCCCATGAACAAAACCCACAGCAGATCTGGCAGCCCATGTGGGGGGGTCGTGGCAGTGCTGCGGCAGAGGACAGGCTGGAAGCGGGTGGATGAGGCCAGCATGGCTCAGGTAAGGAAGATGTGGGGCTTGCTGGGTGCAGGCACCTGGCACCTGTTTGGGGTGCAGGTTGGGGAGTAGGTCTATCTGGGTGGGGGAGGGGTCCCATGGCATTGCAGCTTGTAGAGAGGGCGGAATCAGAGAGTCTAGGCTACCCTGTGTCCAGACCATCTCTGTGGACTATGTAACCTTTGGGTCCTTCAATGCCACCTTTATGCCCGAGGCTTGGCCATGTGTGTTTGGCTGTGTCCTGAAACTGTGTGGTAGCTTGCCTGGGCCATCTGGGACTGTGGAGACGGTAACTGCAGCCACAGTAGTTTCAAGTCTTCTTCATCTCCACCAATGCCTGTGTTCCCAGGGCAGGGTCTTCTCTGCCCTGTTTACGCAAGTTTCCCTGGCTACCAAGGGATATGGTCTGTTTCCATTTGCAGGGTGGCTCAGATAGGCTGGGACTGTGCTGGAGGGCCCTAGATCTTCCAGAGAAATGGATCCCTCTCTCCATTTCCCTAGAGCTCCTGTCTTTGCCCATAGCCTGGCTTGGCACCTCAGTGCCTGTGTGCAGATCAATGGGCCCAAAGCCAAATATTCCATCAAAGGGACCTGGGTACCAGTGCCAAGGAGCCAGCTGCTGAGGACACAAGGGGCGGAGGGCTCTGGAGGGGAGGAGCGTGTAGCTAGGCTTTCCTAGCCGCTCCAGTGACAAAACCTACCCCCATAGTAGTGGGCACACACTGGCCGGAAAGGGTGGAGCCGAGGCATGGGGACATTCTGTCTGCTTTGACATGGGTGGCCCCAGGTGTCCAGGGTGCTGCCCTTGTGCCCAGCCACTTCTCCCTGAGTGAGGTCCCAGATGAGTGAGGCAGGGAGCTTCCCTCCCTGCCCTCCTCTCTCCTTTCCCTCTCTCTCCTTTCCTTTCCTTTCCTTTCCTTTCCTTTCCTTTCCTTTCCTTTCCTTTCCTTTTCTTTTCCTTTCCTTTCCTTTCCTTTTTCCTTTCCTTTCCTTTCCTTTTTCCTTTCCTTTCCTTTCCTTTCCTTTCCTTTCCTTTCCTTTCCTTTCCTTTCCTTTCCTTTCCTTTCCTTTCCTTTCCTTTCCTTTCCTTTCCTTTCCTTTCCTTTCCTTTCCTTTCCTTTCCTTTCCTTTCCTTTCCTTTCCTTTCCTTTCCTTTCCTTTCCTTTCCTTTCCTTTCCTTTCCTTTCCTTTCCTTTCCTTTCCTTTCCTTTCCTTTCCTTTCCTTTCCTTTCCTTTCCTTTCCTTTCCTTTCCTTTCCTTTCCTTTCCTTTCCTTTCCTTTCCTTTCCTTTCCTTTCCTTTCCTTTCCTTTCCTTTCCTTTCCTTTCCTTTCCTTTCCTTTCCTTTCCTTTCCTTTCCTTTCCTTTCCTTTCCTTTCCTTTCCTTTCCTTTCCTTTCCTTTCCTTTCCTTTCCTTTCCTTTCCTTTCCTTTCCTTTCCTTTCCTTTCCTTTCCTTTCCTTTCCTTTCCTTTCCTTTCCTTTCCTTTCCTTTCCTTTCCTTTCCTTTCCTTTCCTTTCCTTTCCTTTCCTTTCCTTTCCTTTCCTTTCCTTTCCTTTCCTTTCCTTTCCTTTCCTTTCCTTTCCTTTCCTTTCCTTTCCTTTCCTTTCCTTTCCTTTCCTTTCCTTTCCTTTCCTTTCCTTTCCTTTCCTTTCCTTTCCTTTCCTTTCCTTTCCTTTCCTTTCCTTTCCTTTCCTTTCCTTTCCTTTCCTTTCCTTTCCTTTCCTTTCCTTTCCTTTCCTTTCCTTTCCTTTCCTTTCCTTTCCTTTCCTTTCCTTTCCTTTCCTTTCCTTTCCTTTCCTTTCCTTTCCTTTCCTTTCCTTTCCTTTCCTTTCCTTTCCTTTCCTTTCCTTTCCTTTCCTTTCCTTTCCTTTCCTTTCCTTTCCTTTCCTTTCCTTTCCTTTCCTTTCCTTTCCTTTCCTTTCCTTTCCTTTCCTTTCCTTTCCTTTCCTTTCCTTTCCTTTCCTTTCCTTTCCTTTCCTTTCCTTTCCTTTCCTTTCCTTTCCTTTCCTTTCCTTTCCTTTCCTTTCCTTTCCTTTCCTTTCCTTTCCTTTCCTTTCCTTTCCTTTCCTTTCCTTTCCTTTCCTTTCCTTTCCTTTCCTTTCCTTTCCTTTCCTTTCCTTTCCTTTCCTTTCCTTTCCTTTCCTTTCCTTTCCTTTCCTTTCCTTTCCTTTCCTTTCCTTTCCTTTCCTTTCCTTTCCTTTCCTTTNATGCAATGCCACAGAGGTCAGAAGACAGTGTGGGATTGCCCTGGAACTGGAGTCAAAGACAGTTCTCAGCCGCCATGTGGGTGCTGGGGATCGAACCCATGTCCTCGGCAAGAGCAATCGGCGCTCTTAACCGCTAGGCCATCTCTCCAGCCCCGAGCTCGTGTTCTTAAAGGAAGGATTCAAGCAGGAATCTAGGTAGACTTTCTGACTCTGAGCCACAAGATCCTCCTTGCAAGGGCACATGCTGTCCTGGTCCAAAACCCCTCCTCTGAGTGCCTGGGGAGCTCTTTAGGTGGCTCTGGCTGTCGACTTTGACTCCTTGGCACTTACTATAACCATAGGCCACAGAATAAACATGTTTCTGAGGCCACAGACCCCAGATGCCCACTGGGCCCTCTATCTAGCTCTAGGCCAGCCTGGGCAGTATAGCCATCTGCTACCTCTGCCCATGGAGAACATTGGTTTGGCTCCAGTATAGAGCCTGCTAAGGACCCTCCCATCCAGAGCTGATGTGCCCTGGCCTGACAGGGAAGGATGGGCACCGGACAGCTGCCTACCTCACATTGAGCAGGTCTTTATTGATGAGAAGAGCCAGCAGGTCTGGGACTCTCTGGATGTGGGAGACCCACCTACTCACCTGTCCTCTGCCCTGTGCTCCACAGTGCCTGAGGACCAGGAAGTGGACAGGGAGGCAGGTTGGCATCCCACCTGCCTCCCAGCTCCTCCTTCTCCCTCCGCCTCAAGAATATCAGCCTACTTCCTGCACTGGCCCAGCTCCCTGGAGACTCCACCAGATGTTCCTGGGTTGCACGCTGCTCCCTAATGAAATATTCATGGAATTTTTTGCCTCTTGACACGAACTCTTCTGCAGCTTTCCCACCACCAGAAGCTGGGCATCTGCCTCCCCTCAAAGTTCAGTGTGAACAGGACCTCAGGCGGGAACATCCCGTTGGCTCTAGACCAGACCCACCCCATGCCCTGCAAAGGTTAAGATCCTCTGTGGCTTCAGCCTCCACCCTGCCCCTCTACCTCCCCCACAGCCCAGAGTCAGCATCTAAGCATATCAGCATGGTCCTGGCTCCGAAGGGCTACAGAGACCACTCTGCACGGAACATGCTTCCTCATGGGGGGCAGACATCCCCAAAGAGCACCCTGCTCGATCCTCAAGCCCCAGGAGGATAGGATACTTCCCGCCTTCCGCTGCCCCACACCACAAGCCAATCCTGTGGCTCCTCACATTCCTCTTGCTGGAGATGGCTGACCTCTCCTTGTCTACTGACATTCATCCACTGACACCTCTGAGAGAAGATGGCATAGACTCTGTAACTGGAGACTGAGATTCCTAATGTGAAGCAAGAAGGCCTGTGTGCTTTCGCATTGCCCCCTTTGTCCTCAAAACACTCCCCAGGGAATCCAGTCCCTGCCAGCAGCAGGGAGCTACCCCAAGTTCAGAAACAATAGGTAGAGAGCAGTTCAGGCTCCCTCCCAGCCATGCCTAAGGGACACCACGGCCTGGGGGCTTAGTCACTTCCCTGGGCCCACATGCAAATCATTGGCACAGGAGGGCAAAGTGCCCGCACTGGCCTTAAGGGGTCAAGTCCCGCAGCTAGTTGATTTCTCCTCTTTCAAAGCTGGTGGCCAGAACAGCTTGTCAGTGTCTTGCTCCTCCTACCTTTGTGCAGGACTGCTACTTGCTCAGGATCTGGGCCTGGCTGCACCCTGACCCCAGAGCCTCACCCTATGGAGGTGTCCACCCCGGAGCTCCCTGCCTCATGGAATTCTGGGCTGACACTCTCCATCCTGTATTATGGATACACCCATACCGCCCTGGGCCTTGGCTACCTGGACTTCATGTCCTGCCCACTCCCCACCTCAGTCTCCACATTCTTCTGAGATTGGCCCCTTTGCTGAGGGGACACCTGACTGTCACCTGTTTCCTTCAACCTCACTCATGGACACAGTTCACATGGCTCCTGAGTCTGTGGGCATGTCCTTTTCGCCCACTTGTTCTCAGCCAGAACTGGCCACTGTTCTGCAGGCAGAAGGATCCTCAAGGGGCACAGCAGCTCCAGGTCCCCCTTTACCAAATAGCATTCTTAGGGTTGGTCACAAAGTAAAGGCTCTGCCTATTCTTGCTGTTTGTTTATCAGATGAGACTGGGGGGAATATGCCCAGGCTCAGCTGGGCAGAGGGGTCGATGGCCTGCTGAGTGCCAGAGAGCAGAGCTGTGCAGGCACTTCCATGGCCCCCAGCATGAGTACCAGTGAGCAGAGCTATGCAGGCACTTCCATGGCCCCCCAGCATAAGCACCAGTGAGCAGAGCTGTGCAGGCACTTCCATGGGCCCCCAGCATGAGCACCAGTGAGCAGAGCTGTGCAGGCACTTCCATGGGCCCCCAGCATAAGCACCAGTGAGCAGAGCTGTGCAGGCACTTCCATGGCCCCCCAGCATGAGTACCAGTGAGCAGAGTTGTGCAGGCACTTCCATGGGCCCCCAGCATGAGCACCAGTGAGCAGAGCTGTGCAGGCACTTCCATGGCCCCCCAGCATGAGTACCAGTGAGCAGAACTGTGCAGGCACTTCCATGGGCCCCCAGCATGCGTACCAGTGAGCAGAGCTGTGCAGGCACTTCCATGGCCCCCCAGCATGAGCACCAGTGAGCAGAACTGTGCAGGCACTTCCATGGGCCCCCAGCATGAGTACCAGTGAGCAGAGCTGTGCAGGCACTTCCATGGCCCCCCAGCATGAGTACCAGTGAGCAGAACTGTGCAGGCACTTCCATGGGCCCCCAGCATGAGTACCAGTGAGCAGAGCTGTGCAGGCACTTCCATGGCCCCCCAGCATGAGTACCAGTGAGCAGAACTGTGCAGGCACTTCCATGGGCCCCCAGCATGAGTACCAGTGAGCAGAGCTGTGCAGGCACTTCCATGGCCCCCCAGCATGAGTACCAGTGAGCAGAACTGTGCAGGCACTTCCATGGGCCCCCAGCATGAGTACCAGTGAGCAGAGCTGTGCAGGCACTTCCATGGCCCCCCAGCATGAGTACCAGTGAGCAGAACTGTGCAGGCACTTCCATGGGCCCCCAGCATGAGTACCAGTGAGCAGAGCTGTGCAGGCACTTCCATGGCCCCCCAGCATGAGTACCAGTGAGCAGAACTGTGCAGGCACTTCCATGGGCCCCCAGCATGAGTACCAGTGAGCAGAGCTGTGCAGGCACTTCCATGGCCCCCCAGCATGAGTACCAGTGAGCAGAACTGTGCAGGCACTTCCATGGGCCCCCAGCATGAGTACCAGTGAGCAGAGCTGTGCAGGCACTTCCATGGCCCCCCAGCATGAGTACCAGTGAGCAGAACTGTGCAGGCACTTCCATGGGCCCCCAGCATGAGTACCAGTGAGCAGAGCTGTGCAGGCACTTCCATGGCCCCCCAGCATGAGTACCAGTGAGCAGAACTGTGCAGGCACTTCCATGGGCCCCCAGCATGAGTACCAGTGAGCAGAGCTGTGCAGGCACTTCCATGGCCCCCCAGCATGAGTACCAGTGAGCAGAACTGTGCAGGCACTTCCATGGGCCCCCAGCATGAGTACCAGTGAGCAGAGCTGTGCAGGCACTTCCATGGCCCCCCAGCATGAGTACCAGTGAGCAGAACTGTGCAGGCACTTCCATGGGCCCCCAGCATGAGTACCAGTGAGCAGAGCTGTGCAGGCACTTCCATGGCCCCCCAGCATGAGTACCAGTGAGCAGAACTGTGCAGGCACTTCCATGGCCCCCCAGCATGAGTACCAGTGAGCAGAGCTGTGCAGGCACTTCCATGGCCCCCCAGCATGAGTACCAGTGAGCAGAACTGTGCAGGCACTTCCATGGGCCCCCAGCATGAGTACCAGTGAGCAGAACTGTGCAGGCACTTCCATGGCCCCCCAGCATGAGTACCAGTGAGCAGAACTGTGCAGGCACTTCCATGGGCCCCCAGCATGAGCACCAGTGAGCAGAGCTGTGCAGGTACTTCCATGGCCCTCCAGCATGAGCACCAGTGAGCAGAGCTGTGCAGGCACTTCCATGGCCCCCCAGCATGAGCACCAGTGAGCAGAGCTGTGCAGGCACTTCCATGGCCCCCCAGCATGAGCACCAGTAAGCAGAGCTGTGCAGGCACTTCCATGGCCCCCAGCATGGGCACCACTGCTGGCTCTCTCTGGCAGTGTCTCCTGGTATGTTTGCTTATAGATAGTCTTCTCATGCTTACTCTGGGTGAGAGGAAATGGGCTGCAGGGAATGGTTGACCACTGAGAGCATTGCTCAGGGTTACTGTGGGTCAAGAACTCCTCTCTGGGCCAAGATGATCCAACTCACAAATTCAAGAGGACCAGCACTCAGCTAGTCGCTGCTGAAATCTCACCCTCTGGGTGGCAGGTGGTAGTGACTGGGTTCATTCTGCCCTTGACATTGACTTCAGAGTCTGGATAGTCCCATATTTCTGCATCTTCCTCGAGGCCACCCTCATGCAGGGCCAGGAAGAGTCCTGGGGCCATGGGAGCTTCTAGTCCAACTGCCTCTGCAAAGGGTGGACCCAAGGGTCTGCCTACGTCCCAGGAAAGAGGAGCCAGCACCTTTGAGAGCACAGGTTCCAGCCTCTTGGTCCTTCCCTTTGTGGTGTGGATCCCAGCCCCATGGTCCTGCTCTTGGCAAGCTGTGAGGCTGCCTGGTTGTCCTACAGGCTGGATACTGCTGCTCTGAGACCCTCAGGCCATTGCTACACTTGGCCACCTACATGTAGAGTGAAGCCAGAGAGAGAGAGCTCATGAGGACAAGGGAAGGGCAAGGTTGACAGGTATGGAGGGAGGTCTGGGAACAGGATGAGAGCATGGCTCGAGACGTTCAGGGAAGAATGAAAAGGGAGTCAAGGAGTCAGTCACTGTGTCCCCAGGGTAGATCTTTACCTTGGGGTCAGACGGGAAGGAACCTGCTTGGGTAGACTTTCTACAAAGCTTTCCACATCATCTCAGTTGGCTTGCCAGGACTCTCTGGTTAGCACGGAGGCAAAGCCAGACCTGGGTCTTTTACAAATGTAGGGTTCCGCCGGGCGTGGTGGGCACGCCTTTAATCCTAGCACTTGAGAGGCAGAGACAGGAGGATCTTTGTGAGTTCAAGGCCAACCTGTTCTACAGAGTAAGTTCTAGGACAGCTGGGGCCACAGGGAGACCCTGTCTGGAAAAGACCAAAGAAAAAAAAACAACCCACAATTGTAGGGGTCATGAGATGCCTGAGCTCATGTTTGTGGATGGCAGCCACACAGGCTGGATAACATCACATCATCTCCTTACTTGCCTGGGAACTAACTGCCCAGTGTCCGAATCAAGAGTCCTCTTCTGCCCATGCTCAGGGGCTGTCCCCATGAGAGGGGCTAGCAGTCTCACTGAGTCTTTGTCTCTAACAGCTGCCATATTTGGGTGACTTGTCTCTAACAAAGGTAAGGCTAGAAAACCTGGTGTCAGCGCTGAGAGCTGCACTGGCGGGTCTCAGCCCTCCAGGAGGCTGGCACAGGGTCTTCGTAGTTAAGGAAGGAAACAGAGAAGTCAAGTTGCTTTCCTGAGGCCACAGAGCTGCTGGGTGCCAGAGCCAGGACCAGGGAGGCTCAGGCTTTCTGGAGCTCTGGCCTCCTTTAGGGATCAGCCACCAGGCACGGGAGCTGCGACCTCCCTCCTCCTGCAGCACCAGGATTTCTAACCCTTCCAAGTCACTGACAAGGAGCCAGGGCTAATGACCTTCCCCGGCCCAGGCCCTGGGCTTGAGGGAGTGGGTTGGAGGCAGGAGGGTCTGGGCCATGTCTCCCCTCCCTTCCCAGGCCCTAGCTACTTCTCCCCATGCTACCAGGGAGGTAATAAGCTATGCGAGTCGTGTAGAAATGAAACATGTTCTGCAGAACAAATGGTGTTAATGTGCAGCGAGCTCCACAGCCTAGCATCGAGGAGCGCCTAGAGGGCGGCTGCAGCAGCTGCACAGAACTAACAGCCTCGTGCAGCGAATTAGCAGGAGCCATGCATCACCATTAGAGGGACAAAGCGCCCCCGAACCCTAAGACTCCCACAGCTCTGTGCTCCAGGGAGGCGGCTGGTTCCCAATCGTGAAGGAGGGAGCCATGGGCCTTTCTCCCCTCATGGAGGCTCCACCCAGACCACATGTGGCTTTCCTTCCAGAACTACTAGGGTCAGTGAATGGCCATCTGCTGTCAACATGTACTCCGGGGGCAGTCCTGGTGGGAACTCAGGCTTTCGCACTCTCACCTCCTTCTCTTTCCCTGCTCCTTCTCCAGGCCTTTCTCCCAGCCCTCCCCACAAAGAGCTTAATTAATCTGCCTGCCTATTTACTTCTACTTATTGCTTGCTATCAGGCTGCTTGGAGCTGCCGGTCCATATTGATCGCTCCAAGATGCACCATCTCCCTGGCGATTTGTCTTCCTCTACCACCCGCCATCCATCCCGCTGACGAGTGTCTGCCCTGGGTGTCAGGAGAAAGCTGCAAATTGCACGTTACATCTTAATGGGCAATTCCAGTAACTTCATTGCATCTGATGAATATTTAATATCACCCATTCATCCATGTCACTACCCAGCTATTGGGGGAAGAGGGAGGCCAGGACATCTACTTGCTGTCTTGAACCCTCTGACTTTAGAAATCTTGGCTGTTCTCCCTGGACAGGCAGGAAGGGGACAAGTGAGAAGAGGGAGGGCATTCTCACTTGCCCATGCTGTGCAGCACTCTGGGGTCTGTCTCTTTCTTCACAGTGTTGGTCTTGCTTTGGCTGTACGCCCCTTCCTCCCTCTCCTCCATGGATGGGAAGGTCATTCTGGAATGCATATCTTCTCTTGGGGACCCAAGGTATGATTCTGCTTTGGAGACCAGTCCCAAACCCCTGAGGCTTCCCACGAATACTTCTGGAGCAAAGAGCGAATGGGTAAATGAGCCAACAGGAAGCTGAATTTAGAATCACATCTAGCCCAGCACTTCAGGAGCACACATAGGGAAGCAGACGGCAGCAGGGAGGCATTGTTGGCTCTGTCACAGTCTCTGGATCCAGGACCTGTGACTGTCCACTACCCTTGCATCCCTCAGAGCCTAGTCTCCACACAGGTTTCACGTAGGGAGTTGGAAGGAGGCCTACATTCCCTGCCAACCAAGCTCTGGAGCAGCTCACATTCCCTGGGTAGACTTGAGACTTGAGACCCTAGCCTGCCTCCTGGCTGGGAGACTTGCGACCCTAGCCTGCCTCCTGGCTGGGAGACTTGCGACCCTAGCCTGCCTCCTGGCTGGGAGACTTGAGACCCTAGCCTGCCTCCTGGCTGGGAGACTTGAGACCCTAGCCTGCCTCCTGGCTGGGAGACTTGAGACCCTAGCCTGCCTCCTGGCTGGGAGACTTGAGACCCTAGCCTGCCTCCTGGCTGGGAGACTTGAGACCCTAGCCTGCCTCCTGGCTGGGTCGGACTCACTCTCTAACCCAGCTGCCTCTGGCCTTCCTCACACATTCTGATAGAGGTGAGGGTACCTGTAATGGGAAAAATCATTCTTAATCTGATAACCAAAAACCACACAGGCTGTGAATTAAGCAGCCTCCACACCTGGGGTACATACTGATCTCTCACTGGAAGGCATGACCCTGAGTGATGAGAAGAAGGAAAACACAGAGCTTTTTTTAAATTAATTATTTATTTATTTCTGTATGTGTATGAGTGTACTGTCTGCATGCAGGTCTGTGCACCCGTGTCATGCAATGCTGCGGAGGTCAGAAGAGGGTGTCGAATTCCCCTGGAAATGGAGTTCTCCTGGAATTGGAGTTTCAGATGGTTCTTGGCTGCCATGTGGGTGATGGGGATCGAACCCGGGTCCTCTGTAAGAGCTGTCAGCGCTCTTAACCGCTAGGCCATCTCTCCAGCCCAAACACAGAGCTTTTAACCCAGTGTGTTGGTTTAGAAAGGTCTAGCTAAGTTTGGTCTCTGCCACTAGTATGCCAATTTATATATCTGTAGACAGAAGACAACAATACACATGTGTGAGGATTTGATGTGATAATGTAGTTTGTACAACACATTGTGAGAGTAGATGTTTTGATGATGATGATGATGGTGATGGTGATGGTGATGGTGATGATGGTGATGATGATGATGGTGGTGATGGTGGTGATGGTGATGGTGGTGATGGTGATGGTGGTGATGGTGATGATGGTGATGGTGATGATGGTGATGATGATGGTGATGATGGTGGTGATGATGGTGATGATGGTGATGATGGTGATGGTGATGATGGTGGTGATGATGGTGATGATGGTGATGGTGATGGTGGTGATGATGGTGATGATGGTGATGGTGATGGTGGTGATGATGGTGATGATGATGGTGATGATGGTGATAGTGATGATGATGGTGATACTGATGGTGGTGATGGTGGTGATGATGGTGATGGTGATGATGGTGATGGTGGTGATGGTGGTAATGATGGTGATGCTGGTGATAAGGGTGATGCTGGTGATGCTGGTAGTGATGGTGATAGTGGTGTTAGCGGTGATGGGCATGGTGGTGATAATAGCAATGGTGGTGGTGAAGGTAGTGATGATGATAATGATGATGGTGATGGTGGTGGTAGTACTGCTGCCCTGGTGGTAGTGGTGATGATGTTAGTGGCCATTATGGTGATGACACTACTTGTGGTATAAGTAGATTTGGATTATAACCTGAATCCTTCCAGGACCTCCCAAAGTGTGGGGCTAATGCTTCAGAAAAGAACATCCTCTTCTGCATCTGCACAATAGTGTATCCAGAAGAATGGGGAAAGTCTTATCATTCCTGTAAACAACTTCCTAATTGACAGCTCTTTAAACATGTTGGGGTCAAGGCCTGGCATCACAGCTGCTGCTGAGATTTACGGGATATTCTGTCCTTCAGAAACTCAGAGACAAAGCCAAGGGGCATGCTCAGACTCTCAGAATGATAAATGTATAGGCTTCACATGAATCAAAGAGCCATAATGAAACTTTGCAAGAAAAGCAGTCAGGAAGGGCTGGCAAGAGACTATACCTTGGGCTCAAGTGGTCAGTGTGGCCAGGACCAGGATTCAGGTCACTGAGAAGCAATTGATGTTCTGATTCTGCCAAAACAGAGTTCCATGGCCAGAAAACCCAGGCAAGAAGGGACAATGTGCTCTGCACCACAGAAAGACAGGTTGGAGGACTGCGATTGGCAGGCAAAGAGGGCAGCCTTCATTGGTACATGTAAGAAAGGATGGGTTCCAGATCTGGACCCATCTTCAGGCTTTGAAGGGTCAGGGCTTCCGCACCTGCATGGGGCTCTCCCAGCCTCCCCCTTGGCCCCTGGCACCAGGCACTCTGCATTCTCTGTCGATTCTGGTGTTCAAACTCCCATTTTTCTGAGAAATTCTACTTCGAAGAACTTTTATCTACAGTGGCTAACATCTGGGTGGTTGGTCCTGTGGTGGAGACAGGTTGCAGAGTGGGTCCACCATGCTCAGTCATCATCTGCCCTGCACAGAGCCCCTCAGTCATCTCCATCTCAGTCTCTGCCTGAAAGCACTTGAGAGACATTTCGTGCTGCCCTAAAGTTCTGGCCACTGCTGATAGATGCTCTCCCCAGCATCCCACCTGAGGTGCTGGCTGTGGGAACTAGCACTCTGGAGGTCCTGCAGAGGGGTGTCTTGCTTGGGCAGGAATAAAGGGGTTTGGATGGTAGAGAATTGGAGAGTGGATGGCTATTCATGGTCTGTCCCCTCCCTTTCCCTGGGGCAAGCGGCCCCTGGCCCCTGTAACCCCTCCCAGGCCAGGGGTGGCTGCTGGTCACTGCCTGGTTACATCTGCTATGCACGAGAGAGCAGTTCCAGATGTCCCAGAAGGACCCGCTCGAATGTCAATTCCATCTCTCACAATCATTTTCCGCATCCTCTTAGCGCCGCGAGAACGCAGCCTGCTCGTCTGAATGCATAATTAGCCGAGCATTCCACCTCGCTAATTTCAAGGCAGGGGACGCCAGTGGAGGGGGCTTAGGAATTTGCATATTAATTTAGCCGAGGGAGAGAAAAATTGTTTACCACTTTCTTCTCGCAGTTGCTCACAGAGGACTTAACTCTTTCTACTCTCCATCTGGAGCCTTAGGAAGGGTGTGTGTGGGGTGCAGCTAGTCATCCCCAGGGTCCCAGCCCCCTCAACTCAGCCTGTCTGCACTCCACTGTGGCTACTCTAAGGTGCCTCTGCACATACCACTCACTGGGTTCAGCTAGCTGCCCCTGGCTTTGCAGGGCCACATGGGGCTTCCTCAGTGCTAGATAGTGTGAGGACCCGCTGATGGCCCCAGGCCCCCTCCCAGCCTGTCTTCACCTGCAACCTTCAGGAGTCTGGGCTCCTTCAGCCACTGTATTGCTTTCATCTGTTTGTTTATTTGTCCCTTCACTGCACTCCACGTCTGGGGTCAGTACAGTGCTGCTGGGTAACAGAGCAAGCCTATGGCTTCCCTGCCTATAGCTGCTTTCTCCACAGGACAGTCACCCTCACAGCAGTGGCCAGTAGTAGGTGAGATGCTGCAAATAGCCCCCAGAATCCCCTGGAGCAGGCACCTTATGGAGAGTCAAGGCAGGCTTCCCTGAGGTTGGTACCTGCCCTGGGTCTAGAAGGGTGAGAAGGCTCTCCACAACTGACAGAAGCTAGTGGGAAGGGGCACACCGAGACATGAGGGGCCGTTTGCCCTCACCATGTTTGAAGGTTTGTGAGGTGTCAGGACAGAATTGTATGGTGGACTCAAGTGTGTGCTCTGAAAATCGCAGGGCCACCCAGGGCTGATGTGTTACCTAGGGACACCTAGGGGCCGCTTGGGAAAAGTACAGTGAGTGGCAGTGGTGTGGGTGGTGCCATTTCTCACTGAGACTGCAGTTCCACGCTACAGAAGTAATGGTGCACGTTGTTCTTCACTCCAAGCACAGGGAAACTCCAAAGCTCCAAACACAGGACAAAAGCCTCATGGTGCTTAGTTCTTTAGAACTGAGAGAACTTCCTGGTGGCGGCGGGGGCATTAAGGCCAATCCTGAAGAGCCAGAGGCCTGGGAGGATCCTAAGCACCCATGGCGGGTGCAGAAGGCAGAGGGCCAAGAGCAGGAATCAAGATTCAGGGAGCCCAGGCAAGAGTGTTGACTAAAAGGATCTGAGGTGACCTCTCCAGGGAACGCCTGGCCAGGCCAGGTGTGCAGCAGCTTCTTCTCTTTGGGCCTCAGAGCCTTCATCTGTTATCCAGAGGCCTGGTCCCATCTTTAGCCACAGCAACCATCACCAATAAAAATCATAACACTCTCTCCAATAATCTGATGAGAGTTCATGGGGTGATGGGCACCAAGATGCCCTCCAGCCGGAGCCCTCTGTACACAAACCTGGACCCCATGCAGTTTACCACAGAGCCCGAGAAGCAGGCCGCTGACCATCCATGGGCTGCATGAGATGCTTTAGTCCATATCTGCAATGTGGTCTAGGGTGAATTCCATAGGGCCCTGTACTGAGCCCGACACTTGACACATGCTCAGTGAGACCAGCACCCCTTAGCACTGACGCCACACTCAGCAGACAAGGCTAATGACTGCAAGGACATTGTTGTTCCGGGAGCTGCAGAGCCAGGACCTTGCTGATTTGAGGGACATGGCTGAGGTCAGGAAAACACAGGTGATAAGAATTCTCTGTGCTAGAGAGCCTAGACACTGGTTTGAGACAGGGCAGAGCAGAGGCAGCAGAACTCAAGGGCATAATGAGACCTAGAGCCAGGAAAGTGGTGACTGTGAATGGAGGCTGCTGGGACTCCACACTGTCAGACCATGCAGGAGGCAGGAGCAAGTGCCGAAGACACACCTGGCCCCTGTACGTAGAATCGGAGCAACACGAATCCTCAGTGCCCCAGCCCAGCTGGGCTCCGGGGCCCACAGGCTCCTTGGGGGCTAGAGGAACCCTTTTTTGTGGTTCAGCCAAGCTTAGCTAAGATGCGTGTCTTTGTCAGGAGGAAAAGAGGAAGGGAAGGGTTCGGTAACTCACGCAAGGCCACAGAGTGACCAGCCAGGCAGTGGAGCCCTACTCATCTCTTCTAGTCCCTCAGAGAATAAGCAGGTCATGTAGGTGCAGTGCTATACAGTGAGAGTCTCTGATGGCCCTGGAGGTCCTGAGGAACATACCAGAGCCTGGAGGTCACAGAGACAGACTTAACTGCCCTCCCACCCAGAGAGGAAGGTATTCCAGGGAAGGTATGGGATCAACTCCACTTGGGAAGTAGAAATTTTGGCTCTGTCAGGTAAGGGAAGGACAGACCATCTCCATCCTGCCTCTAATTTTCCTGAACCCAGAGCCACCTCCCTCTTCCCCTGCCTCCTACATAGACACAGGTTTCTGGGCCACAGTGGGCCCGTAGTCCAGACTCCCCTCACGGACCTCCCCTCCAGAGTTCGCACCCACCTTGGGCCTGCGAGCTCCAGGGGAACAGAGCTCCCCCTCACATCTAGCTGGGACCCGCTGAGAGAAGCTGGGCGCCAGCCATCCGTTTGGGCCTCTCTCCTCTCCATGGTGCTCCCTACTTGAAACTCCCTCCTCAGCTTCCCCTGTTCTCTAGGTCTCTGTCCCTGGGGTCCTGGACTCTACAGGGGCACAAGCTCTTCTCTCCCTCCTCCACCAAGGGCTGTTTGTCAGGGACCTTTTAGGTGGGTGGCTAATGGATAGAAACCTGATCCTTGGTCAGGAGACACAGCTATGAGTGGGGAGAGGGTCCTGTGCACGTGGAGGCTGAAGGCCGGGGCAGGAAAGCTGTGGCCACACTACTACCCTATTACACACAGGGCAGGTGCTGCCCTATAGGCAGGCAGGAGCCCTGGGGATGCACGAACAGCTTGCTATGGCCTCCTGCTGTCCCTGTTCATCCAAGTGAGGCAGGCCAGCTCCCTCTGTGTGCATGTGTGGGCGTTGTGGGCTGGGTCTGGAGGTAATTTGTCTGCCTCCTGCAGCTGGCTGTCATCTCACATCTGTGAAGCAACTTCACTTCGCTGTCATTAAAAATCCCAGGTCTGACAGGTAGTGAAAATGTAAAGTGAAAACAGCATTGTAGGGACCAGCCTCCGCCCCAGCCGAAGTCCTGCTCCCAGACTCTCTTCCCTCAGGCAGACCAGGTGGGAGCTGGCCCTCCACACTGTCCTAGAGTGGGCTAGCTGGGATGAACAGGTGTTCCCTGACAATACAAGGACCAGAGAGGAGAAAGAAGGGACAGAGGAAGAGTTGTAGGAAGGCAGAGGCCTACTATGGCCACTTGCTGCCTAGGTTGTACTACACAGAAATCAGGGGCTGAGCACTCCCTATCCATGAATGAGACAAGGAGACCCTAGAGATCTAGGCACACAGCCAGGCCTCTCCCCCAACCCCCATTTGGCCTTAGGTTGGCTGTCCCTGATGGATCATTTTTGGCTTACTTGATGCTTCTTTTCTTCTGGACAGGGACAAAAACCCATTGGGAAGGCCTAACAGAATCTAGAAAGGTCCAGTGAGCCTCTCTCTTCTCCCAGAGGCCTCTGAGCCCTTAAGTATGGGGCCTGGACTCCAGAAGCTGGGCCATGCCTCAACCTTATCTTTTGAACGCTCTCCCGGATGTGTGGCAGCTGCTGACTTCTCTGAACCTCCAGGGCTACAGAGTGCAGTGAGTGGGTAGGGTGCACCAGGCTGTCACACAGGGTGTACTGAATCCCAGACTCAAGCAGGAGACCAGCCTGCAGTGAGGACCATCATCCACATCTTTGCTTTTGCACTTCTGAGAAACACTTGGCTCCTGGGGAAGCGGTGGGGCTGTGACCCTTCTTATAGGGGATGGAGTCTACATGACCCCCTTATGGATCTGGCACCTTGCAGATACACCCTCCATAGGAAGGAATATTAGATGTCCTGAAGGGCAGGAGCAAGATTCACTATGGGGAAGAGCCTCTTCTGTAGCAAGGACTTGCCCACAAGTCAGGCTCAGGGTTAGCCTGCATCGTGGCTTTGGATGTGCCTGCATGACTGGGGGAGTTGTCTGTCTGAGATCGTGTCTCCCAAGGCCGTGGACTGGACCTGGGTGGGCTGAGCCTGCCATCTTTCCCCCAGATTCAGTGCCTAGGCAGTGGTGACATCTACAAATTTCAGAGGACTCCAGGCATGGTTGATCCACTCTGCTTGGGGAACATGGAGGTCCCTCCAGGGCCTAGAGCCTCTGGTAAAGCCGAGGAGCCCAGCATGCAGAGGGTTAAGCACTGATGGTGGCTTTGTCTCTGCATCAGTGTACATAATGTGCGCATTTGCATACTGCAGTGTGTGCTCAATTAAAATGAACTTTTAATTTCTTCTAAGTAAATTACTTTTTGCCGGTACGTGATGTGCACAAATGTCAGAATAATGGGACAGCTTTAATGAGCTGGGGAGGGGATTGGGTGGGGGCCGCCAGAAACAACCCCTGGAGCACACATGTCTACATGTGTGCACATGCCGACGTGGGGCACGTGCTGTACACACTGTCCCTAGGGCAGGTCACACACCAACCTGTGATCACTGGACATGTCTGCCCAGAATGCTCACTGCACACAGCCTCACTGGGTTACAGGCCATTGCTCACAGTGTTTCCAGTGTGATGCTTGAACACTTACATATAGGGGGGTCCTCTAAGGGACATGCAGACTCACCCAGCCTCAGACTTCAGACTCTGCTACCCCTTATTCAGGTTATAAATGAGAATGTAAGATTAGGGGATTTGAAACAAAGAACTAGAACCCAGAACAGGAAGGCAGCAGCAAACATGGACCCTTCCACCTTGGTGAGGCCAGTGGCCTGAGCCCAGACCGATACCATACAGGAGGGTGGGCAGTAATGGTCAGAAAGAATGGGGAATCTGGGATTTCAAAAAGTGACCCTGGCCAGGACACAGAGCGTGAGGGTGGGGCCGTCCCCCAGGTCTGTGCTCTGTCCCCACTGCATGCTCCCTGGCCAGGACACAGAGCGTGAAGGTGGGGCTGTCCCCCAGGTCTGGGCTCCGTCCCCACTGCATACTCCCTGGGCAGGACACAGAGCGTGAGGGTGGGGCTGTCCCCCAGGTCTGGGCTCCGTCCCCACTGCATGCTCCGGTTCTCACCCTCTTGGCAACAGTACCAGAGCTGTCAGTCTTCATCTCACTAGGCAGGAATGGGGCTCAGGGCGGCCCCACTGGAGCTCCCCAGCATCTGGCTCTACTCCTTCGAGCACAGCATTTGTTTCAGCACCTTGGAGAGGCCCAGAAGCTGCCTCCTCAGTCCTACAACCAGGTCCTAGCCTTATCTACAGAGACAGCAGACCAAAGGTCACTGGGTCACTCAAGTCTGGAATCAAGTGCTGGCTTGAGCACACGCAGTCACCAAAGTCCTGGACATCTCTGAGAACGGGCATCTCCTCAGCACCTCGTGTGGGCCTGGGGCTGGTGGTGCCCTAGGGCCGTCAAACTCCAGAGGCCGGAGAGATTCCTCAGAGGGGACAGGTGATTGCTGCCAGATCTGATGACCTACATGGTAGAAAGAGAGAAGACTCCCAAGAGTTGTCCTATAACCTCCATGTGCACACACACACACACACACACACACACACACACAGTGTAATAAGAAATAACCGACCGAGGGGCTGGAGAGATGGCCTAGCGGTTAAGAGCACCGACCACTCTTACAGAGGACCCGGGTTCGATCCCCAGCACCCACATGGCGGCTGAGAACCGTCTGTAACTCCAATTCCAGGAGAGCTCCAGTTCCAGGGGAATACGAGACCCTCTTCTGACCTCCGCGGCATTGCACGACACGGGTGCACAGACTTGCATGCAGACAGTACATTCATACACATACAGAAATAAATAAAAAAAAACAAAAAAAAGAAGAGACTTTCCTGTCTGTATATGTTATCTATTTGTCTACTGCCTATTAATTTGCTTATCTCATACCATATCTTCCTGTTACTAAAACTGTAAATCACACAGCAAAGAGATCCATATACCTTGAACCATGTCTTTGGATCCTTCACCTTCTTTACAAAAACAGCAATATTCAGCATACCAAAAGGTGGGAGATAACGAAGCCTGTTTAACTTTTTCTATGAAGTTAGCCTTAAAAATTAGCTTACATTCAACCTTCAGTTTTATCTTCTAGGTTCTTAATTGCCCCAGAAATCTTTACTCGTGGTTTTATGTTCACTAATTCTTAATTTCAAATTTAAAACGTAACTTTTGTGATTACTACTGTACCTGTATTATTCATGTAATGTGCATTTTTGTATTATTTTTATAATTTTTCATTTAAAATACCCACTGTATTGGTATAGATTCCTTATACGTAGTTCTGGGTTCTGACACTCTGTCAGTCATATTATGCACTTTGATCATATTTACTCACACCTTCCCGTTTCTCTCCCACCCCTGCAGTCTCTTTTTAATGGATATTATACGTGTGTGCTGCTCCCTCAGTTTCCCTTTCCTGTTAACTTCGCCATCCGGATCCCCAAGCACAGTCTCCCTGTTCAGGACACATAGGATTCTCCTGCCCACTCAGACCTGTGATTCCTCTCCTGTGTCCTCTCAGGGCCGCTTACCCTGACATACCTCTCACGGCTGGCTTTCAGCCTCCCTCCTCCAAGAAGCCCACCCTGAACTCCCTGTGAACAGCGGCAATGCTCAGTGCTGCCTTATCAGTGAGGCTGGTGCCTGTCGCTGCCACCTTCCTTCAGAAGTCTGCACAGCAGGCAGGGTAGCACCTCCTGAGAGCTGTTACTGACACAGGAGTTTCTGTTGAGCAGTCTAGACCCAAGCCAACAGGGCCTAGAGCGCGAAGGGTAATATATAAAGGAGGTGCAGGTGCTGGGACTGGACTCCGTGANCGTAGCCCTCGGAGTGAGGACTGAGCACCACACACAGCCGTAGCCCTCGGAGTGAGGACTGAGCACCACACACAGCCGTAGCCCTCGGAGTGAGGACTGAGCATCACACACAGCCGTAGCCCTCGGAGTGAGGACTGAGCATCACACACAGCCGTAGCCCTCGGAGTGAGGACTGAGCAGCACACACAGTCGTAGCCCTCGGAGTGAGCACTCAGCAACTGCAGGCTGCTCTAGCTGTGAATGCTGAAGGACACAGCAGAGGAACAGATGGGGATGGGTGGACATATTGGACAGATCAGTAAGGGAGGAAGGTTAGAGGAAGGATCATCATGGAAAAGGAGGGGTGAGGGCTGTGACTGGAGCCCAGGGTTGGGGTTCAGGGGAGGCCTTGGGGTGATTTTCCAGCACACTGAGATTTGAGGGATGGGGCTCCAAGTACAGAGAGGCAGGGTGAGTTAACACTGTCCTGTTCCCAGAAGGAGACCCTGTCAGAGGCCGGTGCAAAGCAGAGCCTTCCAGAGAGCAGCTCAGGGTAACAGACAAAGAGGCCAGGCCCAGTGTCCAGGGTAACAGATGAGGATCCCAGGCCCAGCCATCACTGGATAGATAGAAGATTGAGGAGCTAGGTCTGGCCTGACAGGACTGCCTGTGTGCAGCCTCCAGGAAGTCAAGGGTGGCTGCCTCAGCATGGCCTCCTGCCTAGGCCCCCTGCAGGCTTGCTGGAGGCTGGGTGGGAGGGGCAGGTAGTGCTGGGCAGGAGGCTGGCTCCACAAAATGCCTCTTTCTGCTGTCTCTAGACACACACCTCGCCTGGGCACCTGCCCGCCAGGGAACCTCTGACCAGCCAAACTGTACACTGAAGTCCTCAGGACCATGATCTACCCTGCTCCATCTTTGCCGCAGGGTCCTGACTGCTCCTTGACCACTTAATAGTCCCCAGAATGGCTTCCCTCTCCTTTCTGATCTGTCCATGGATGACAGCTGGGGCCCAAGTCAGGCCATGAACACGGTGGGGAATAAGGCGGTGAGGCTGTGGCTCCAGCTCCTAGGTATCCATGACTGCACCACTAGGGCTCTTGAGACACCTGAGGTTGTGAGCGCAGCCCGTACCACTCCAACTATCTGTGTTGTCCCCACCAAGTCCCCACTGTTGTCCTGGGGGAGGGGCACCATCTCCGAGCCTTCTTGACAATTACCTCTCCCTGGGAAGGTGGGGTGTGCGTATTTCAGTGTATACATGTATATATGTGCTCATGTGTGCATGTGAGCTACATGTGAATGCCTGTGCCTTGTGTCTGTGCTCACACGAGGTGACTAGAGCCCAGCTTCCCCCATCACTGAAATTTACATTGAACCACAAATTAATTTCATAATTTTTTCTTCTCTAATTATGCCAACATCTGTTGCAAGGCAAGCTGTGCGCATGCATCTTAATGTCCCTCCTCTGCTCGCAGCAGCACCGTCTCTGCACTGAACTTTTCAATAATTATTGCAGAGAGATCTCAACTTCCATTTCTCTTTGCCCTTCAAGTGAGAGAGACAATGGGGGAGGGGAAAGGAACAAGGGGGGACAGAGAAAGGGAAAGAGAGGTGAGGAGGAGGCCAGGAAGACAGGGTGGTTGTGAGGTGGGCACGGGGGCAAGAGAGTGAAGGAGAGCTGCTGAGAGCCACAGACAGCCATGTCTGTGCCCACGGCCAGAGACATGGCTGTTTCCCCAAGGCGGGGCAGGGGGGTATGTAGAGTCTCCGTATAACTTTCCACCTCCTGTGAGCATGCTACTGTTATAGTGAACATGTGTCATTTGTGTATTCCTGTGCACATGTATGTGACTGTGTAGACCTGCACATTCATGATCAGCCCTGCCTGGAAGGTAGACAACAGAGAAATAGCATGCAATGCATCCGGCCACTTGGCTACAGTCAGTCCTGGACTCTGGGTGTGCACCGTGTGTGCATCTTGTGAAGCCAGGCAGGCGCCACCCCTCCCCCACAAGCTTCAGCTCCTTAGGACCTTAGGCATCTAAGGAGAGCCACATATGCACCACCTACGTGGAGAGTGCTTGCTCACAGCAGGAGACCCTGTGCTGAGCGGAGACCAGTGCTCTCTGCAGTGGTTCCTGCTTGGGGATGGTGGATTGGCACCAAGGAGTGGGTCTCTGTGCCCTGAGTTGTCACTCTTTCTGTCCCTTCATGGCTGGAAGAGCACTTATGGGTTCCCTGCCACTCAGTTCTTCTTCCCTGCAGCCTGTCACCTGACTGCACTGCCTGGCTTAAAGCTGCCTGTCACCCCTCACTCCCGTCCTGTCACCCCTCACTCCCGTCCTCACCCCTCACTCCCGCCCTGTCACCCCTCACCCACATCCTGTCACCCCTCACTCCCGCCCTGTCACCCCTCACCCACATCCTGTCACTCCTCACTCCCACCCTGTCACCCCTCACCCACATCCTGTCACTCCTCACCCACATCCTGTCACCCCTCACCCACATCCTGTCACCCCTCACCCACATCCTGTCACGCCTCACCCACATCCTGTCATCCCTCACCCACATCCTGTCACCCCTCACTCCCGCCCTGTCACCCCTCACTCCCGTCCTGTCACCCCTCACCCACATCCTGTCACCCCTCACTCCCACCCTGTCACCCCTCACTCCCATCCTGTCACCTCTCACCCACATCCTGTCACCCCTCACTCCCGCCCTGTCACCCCTCACCCACCTCCTGTCACCCCTCAGCCACGTCCTGTCACCCCTTGCCCACATCCTGTCACCTCTCACTCCCATCCTGTCACCCCTCACTCCCGCCCTGTCACCCCTCACTCCCATCTTGTCACCCCTCACCCACGTCCTGTCACCTCTCACTCCCGTCCTGTCACCCATAACCCATATCCTGTCACCCCTCACTTCCGCCCTGTCACCCCTCACCCACGTCCTGTCACCCCTCACTCCCGTCCTGTCACCCCTCACCCACATCCTGTCACCCCTCACTCCCGTCCTG
>VZQC01008640.1:1010789-1045694 GCA_009823505.1 Rhizomys pruinosus | reverse complement strand
TGTCCTGTCACCCCTCACTCCCATCCTGTCACCCCTCACTCCCGTCCTGTCACCCCTCACTCCCGTCCTGTCACCCCTCACACATGTCCTGTCACCCCTCACTCCTGTCCTGTCACCCCTCACTCCCGTCCTGTCACCCCTCACCCACATCCTGTCACCCCTCACTCCCATCCTGTCACCCCTCACCCACATCCTGTCACCCCTCACTCCCAGGATAGGAAGAGCAGCCACCACCCAAACACAGCTGTCTAGATACCATGTGTCAAGACACCAAGAGACTCAGAAAGTACAATGAAAAGCCTGGGCGCTCACATCAGGCAGAGTGCTGACGCCATCTTCTGAGGCACCTGGAGGGTTGTCACAGACTCAGAGTGGGACTCGTCCCCTGCAGAGCCCCCAAAATGTATTTGAAGACACAGTGTATGAATGGAGCCTGGAGGTTTGGGAAAGGCTGTCATGGAAGCAGGATGTCACAGGAACCACCTCACAGGTGGAAGGTCAGGGGGGTTGAGGGGGGCTGGGTTGGACTCTGCTCGAGGCTAAGAGGAACAGACATTGGAATCATGCTCCTGTTAAAGACAGCTGCTTAACTGCACAGAACCTGTGCACTATAGGTTAGCTGAGGAGTGTCCCCCTTAATGGCTCACATGTAGATGGTGGAGAGTGTCCCCCAAAAGGTTCATGTGTAAACGGTATGGAGTGTTCCCTGTAAAGGTTCATGGCTGGATGGTGTGGTCCAAAGCTATGAATCCAATCATCAAGGGGTAACTGGATCCTGAAGGCTCTGACTTAATCAGTAGATAAATCCACTGATTTATAATGTGATGACCCTGTTGAGCGGTGGGAGGAATGAGGTCACTGGGGTGTGTTCTGAGGGACTGTCTTCCCTGAGATCTTCTGTTTGCTCTCTTATCTTAAAATTTTTTGAATTTGGGCTGGAGAGATAGCTCATTGGTTAAGAGCACTAATTGCTCTTGCAGAGGACCCAGGTTCAATTCCCAGCACCCACATGGTGGCTAACAACCATCTGCAACTCCAGTTCCAGGCAAACTGATGCCCTCTTCTGATCTCCGTGGGCATTACACCACATAGGTGCACCTACCTACATGCAAGCAAATACCCTTGTACACATAAAATAAAAATATTTTTTAAAAATTTAAAACTATTTTTAGTTCATGTTGCATGTATGTAAGGGTACATGTGTTATGCAATACCCACAGAGGCCAGAGGAGGGCGCCAGATCTCCTGGAACTGGAATGACCGATGGTTGTTAGCTTCATGTGCTCTTAACCACTGAGCCATGTCTCCAGCCCCCTCTCCTTTTTCTTTCTCTTCTCTTCCCTCCCCTCCCCTCCCCTCCCTCTATCTTCTTCCTCTTCTCTCCCTTGTCTCCCTATTTTCTCCCTCTCCCCCCTTTCCCTCCCCTGTTCTTCCCTTCTCTCCCCTTCCCTCACCCTACCTTCCTGGCTGGTATGAGGTGAGGACCCTCTGCCCATCTCCTGCCACCATACCTTCCTCAAGCCCAAAGCAATAAATCAAGATGACTTGGGTTGAAACCTCCAAAACCACGAACCAAAACTCTGCCCTCCCTAAAGTTGCTTCAGCAGTCTGACACAGCAACCAGTGTGGCCAACCTGGCTGGACAGCCCTGCACAGACTTTCTGCCTGGAGAAGCTTTTCAGGCTCTGCTCAGTGAGACAGAGTCCCACACCATGCAACAGTCTCAGTAGGTGGAGCAGAGTAGGTGTTCAGGAGATTGAGATGTCTGCTACGAGCAGAGTACAGAGAGGAGGAAGTGGAGAGCTCTGCACCTGAGTTCCCTGGAACTACACGTGACAAGGAGAGAAGGCAAAGGCCCTGTGGGAACTGTCCCAGAGGGTGTAGAAGTGATATATGCTCAGTCCAGACAGCTGGAGTGCAGAGACCTGCTCATAGCCCTGGGAAGGCATGTTTTGGGGGCAGGGTGATGCTGGCCCTAGCAAAAGGAGTGCTAAGGCCTGTCTTGTTAAAAGGCACAGAATACGTGGGCTATGGGAAGACCCTGTCTCAAAAAAAGACCAAAAGAAAAAAAAAAGGCACAGAACAGCTTTGCCAGGTCAGGCTTCATAGCTAGAACAAACCTACCTGTCCCATAGAAGACAGCTCAGACAAAAACAAAATACATAACAATTTTCCCAAATGTCCCTGGATCATTCACCATAAAACATGATTTAAGGGGCTGGAGAGGTGGCTCAGTGGTTAAGAGCATTGGCTGCTCTTGCAGAGGACATGGATTCGATTCCTAGCATCTACATGGTGGCTAACAATCATCCTAACTCCAGTTCCAGGGAATCTGACGTCCTCTTCTGACCTCCATGGGCATTGTATGACACAGCTGCACTTACACACATTCAGGCAATACACTTGTACACATGAAATAAAAATAAATTTTAAAAATTTAAAACATAACTTAATAAATATGAAAGGACTAACAGCACACAGCATATGTTCTCTCACAGAAAATTAGAAATGAATTACACTGAGATCTGTGGCCAGTGCCTTTAATACCAGCACTTGGAAGGCAGAGGCAGACAGAGCTCCGTGAGAATAAGATCAGCCTGTCTATAGAGTGAGTTCCAGGGCAGGTAGGGCTACAAGGAGAAGTTGTCCAGAGAGAGAGAGAGAGAGAGAGAGAGAGAGAGAGAGAGAGAGAGAGAGTTATCTGAGGTCTGGTGTGGTAGCATATCTTTAATCCCAGCACTCAGGAGGCAGAGGCTGAGGGATCTCTGTTTGAAGCGAGGCCTATTTTACGTAGTGAGTTCTAGGCCAGGCAGGAGTATATGGTGAGATGGTCTAAAAAAGAGAGAGATTTGTAAAATTCCCTTAAATATTTGAAAATTAAGTCATAGGAGTCTAATCCATGGGTAAAATAAGAACTTGAAAAGGAAATTAGAAAATACTTTTTTTTTTTTTTGGTCTTTTTGAGACAGGGTGTCCCTGTAGCTCTGGCTGTCCTAGAACTCACTGTGTAGACCAGGCTGGCCTTGAATTCACAGAGATCCGCCCTTCTCTGCCTCCCCAGTGCTAGGATTAAAGGCATGTGCCACCACACCCAGCTTAGAAAATACTTTTAACTACTACTAATAAAAAAATGTAAAAAATAAAAATAAAAACTGTGACATCACAATTTATGGGCTAGCCCAGGTGTGGTAGTGGGTGCTTTTAATCCCAGCACTTAGGAGGCAGAGGCAAGTGGATCTCTGTGAGTCCCAGGCCAGCCTGGTGTCCATGACAATTTCCAGGCCAACAAGGGCCATCCAGTGAGACCTGCCCCCCCCCAAATAAAAGAAAAAATTTGTGGGCTATATTAAAAGTTGTGTTTGAGTGAAATTTACAGCTTTAAGTGCTGTTAGAAAAGTCCAAAGTCTTAAAATAAATATTCTAAGCTTCAACTTTGAAAATCTAGAAGGAAAAAGAGTCCAGGAATCAAGACACAGGTCATGAGGAAGAGCAGAAATGAACTAAACAGAGAAACAAGTCAGTTCTCTTAAAAGATTGATAAAACTGGTGAATTCTGAAAGAAAGAAGAAACAGATGACCAGTGTAAAGAATAAGACAGGACACGACAGAGAAGCTGGGAAGCAGGTGCAGCGCACATGGCTGTGATCCAGGGCCGGGGGGCAGGGCAGGAGGATCCGGAGTCCAAGGTCATCTGCAGTTGCACTTTGCTTCAGGGCCATTGGCTCCCTCAGGCCTTCCCATGCCCCAGGAAGCAGATGGACACCTACTGTGGAAGGAGGGATACCTCCTTCACCTGGAGCTAACAAGCCAGGCTGGGTCATTTTCTCAAGATGAGAGAACAGTGGCCCATTCCAGGCCACCGTAGCTTCCTGCCACAGCGCCCATATTCCTAACAGTCCTTCTTCTTTCCCATTTTGCTTTAGATGCCAGGAAGTTCAGAACAGGACCCAGGACTCAGTGGAGTGCGAGAACCTGTGATCTAGACACCAGCCTGCTGTTCCTATAGCTGCTGCTGTGTTTTTGTTAGATTTTTCAAGCCTGCTTTGGAAGCAGATATGTACAAGTAATATCTGCTTCCAAAGCAGGCTTGAAAGGAACCAGGCCTTGTGTACAGGGGAACTTAACCCCTTCTGGCCTGTCTGAGCTTGGCACTCTAGACAGCGTCCAGCTGGGGCCTCCTCCCTAGCCACCTCTGGAGTCTGCATCTTAGGGAAGACCTGTTCTGCTCTCCCTGACCTAACACAAGTAGCCCCCACCTGACTCAAGTAACCCCATCCCCCATGGCTGCATCTGTGGTTGTGGTGAGCCTTCAGCTCTGGCTCTGCAGGGTGGAGGCCCAGGACTGTCCCTGAGCACAGACTTGGGAGCAATGGAATCCTCAGACACTGGACGCAGTCTGCTCTGCCCACTCAGTAAGGTGAGGCTCCTGCAGCCAACACTGTTTTCCCTCGCATCTTAAGCAGAACACTGGGGCACAGAAGTGGGACTCCACATTCTCCAAGGCAGACTTGCAAGCCTCCTCTTCACAGTCACTATGTGTGGGAGCTTCAGTTTCTGCTCATGTGTCACCTGCTTGGACCCTGGTATCATACCACAAACAGTCCTGGACCCTGATATCATACCACAAACAGGCCTGGACGCTGGGATCATACCACAAACAGGCCTGGACCCTGGGATCATACCACAAACAGGCCTGGACCCTGGGATCATACCACAAACAGGCCTGGACCCTGGGATCATACCACAAACAGGCCTGGACCCTGGGATCATACCACAAACAGGCCTGGACCCTGGGATCATACCACAAACAGGCCTGGACCCTGGGATCATACCACAAACATGCCTGGACCCTGGGATCATACCACAAACAGGCCTGGACCCTGGGATCATACCAGAAACAGGCCTGGACCCTGGGATCATACCACAAACAGGCCTGGACCCTGGGATCATACCACAAACATGCCTTTGAACTGAGTGGCTCCATGGGCCCTACACACACAGGACTGGTGTGGACAGCCAAGCTGTGGCCTGCTGAAGTTTGAGTCTCCTCACCTGCGGAAGGGGCAGCCAGCTGCCTGCCCAGCACAGAGAGGAGCACAGGTGCCACCATCCCTGGACAAGTGCTGCTGTTCCCCTGGACTCAGTGCTGACAGTAGACATCTAGGTGCTGTCACAGAGGCTGGGACTTCCTGGCCTGGAGGCCCCAGCTTACCCCTCCTCTGATATTTGCTGTGTTGTTGTTGTTGTTAATTCCTCGACAGGTGGAACCAGCACTGTGGGGCTTAATTAAGCTCAGCCAGCTGTTGCTGAACACGGGAAGGATCGCAGCAGAGTCAGCCTCAAGCAGTGGAGGGGGAGGGCTGGGGCCACAGAACCCCAGACCCAGACAAAATGCAGTCTGAATCTGGGGAGTAGGAAGCTGGGGCTGCCAGGGGGTGGGGCTTTCTGGGCAAGTCCAAGGGTTCCCAGCTGCTGTCTCCTCTCCCCGCCTCCATTTATTGAATGGAAATCTACCCCCAAAAGACAGAGACTGCAGAGGGAACAAATGAGAGTCCAATTTTAAGGATGCGCGGCCCAGCTCCAGGGAGGTGAAGCAGGAGCTCTGGCTGTATAGGAGATTATGTGCATTCATACATGCATGTGGAGTGTGTGTGTATAGGAGATTATGTGCATTCATACATGTATGTGGGGTGTGTGTGTATAGGAGATTATGTGCATTCATACATGTATGTGGGGTGTGTGTGTATAGGAGATTATGTGCATTCATACATGCATGTGGGGTGTGTGTGTATAGGAGATTATGTGCATTCATACATGCATGTGGGGTGTGTGTGTATAGGAGATTATGTGCATTCATACATGTATGTGGGGGGGGGTGTATAGGAGATTATGTGCATTCATACATGCATGTGGGGTGTGTGTGTATAGGAGATTATGTGCATTCATACATGTATGTGGGGGGGGTGTGTATAGGAGATTATGTGCATTCATACATGCATGTGGGGTGTGTGTGTATAGGAGATTATGTGCATTTACACATGCATGTGGGGTGTGTGTGTATAGGAGATTATGTGCATTTACACATGCATGTGGGGTGTGTGTGTATAGGGGATTATGTGCATTCATACATGCATGTGGGGTGTGTGTATAGGAAATTATGTGCATTCATACATGCATGTGGGGTGTGTGTATAGGGGATTATGTGCATTCATACATGCATGTGGGGTGTGTGTATAGGAGATTATGTGCATTCATACATGCATGTGGGGTATGTGTATAGGAGATTATGTGCATTTATACATGCATGTGGGGTGTGTGTATAGGAGATTATGTGTGTGTCTAGGAGACTATGTGTGTGTATAGGAGATTATGTGTGTGTATAAGAGATTGTGTGTGTATATAGGAGATTGTGTGTGTATAGGAGATTATGTGTGTATAGGAGATTATATGTGTGTATAGGAGATTATGTGTGTGTGTGTAGATTATGTGCATTCATACATGCATGTGGGGTGTATGTGTATAGGAGATAATGTGTGTGTCTAGGAGACTATGTGTGTGTGTGTAGATTATGTGCATTCATACATGAATGTGGGGTGTGTGTATAGGAGATTATTTGTGTGTGTGTCTAGGAGACTATGTGTGTGTGTGTAGATTATGTGCATTCATACATGAATGTGGGGTGTGTGTATAGGAGATTATTTGTGTGTGTCTAGGAGACTATGTGTGTGTATAGGAGATTATGTGTGTGTATAAGAGATTTTGTGTGTGTGTGTATAGGAGATTGTGTGTGTGTAAAGGAGATTATGTGTGTGTGTGTAGATTGCGTGCATTCATACATGCATGTGGGGTGTGTGTGTATAGGAGATTATGTGTGTGTCTAGGAGACTATGTGTGTGTATAGGAGATTATGTGTGTGTGTGTGTAGATTGTGTGTATTCATACATGCATGTGGGGTGTGTGTGTATAGGAGATTATGTGTGTGTCTAGGAGACTATGTGTGTGTATAGGAGATAATGTATGTGTGTATAGGAGAGTATGTGTATGTGTTTATAGGAGATTGTGTGTGTGTATAGGAGATTACGTGTGTGTATAGGAGATTATGTCTGTGTGTATAGATTATGTGTGTGTATAGGAGATTATGTGGGTGTTTGTATAGGAGATTATGTGGGTATAGGAGATTATGTGTGTGTGTAGATTATGTGCATTCAGACATGCATGTGGTGTGTGTAGTGTGTGTGTGTGTTGAAAGGGAGACAGGTATGTTGGAGGGAGAATGTGTATGTGTTGAGGGGATGTATCTATGTATATGTGGTGAGAGACAGGTGTGTTGGAAGAAAAATGGGTGTGTTGAGGGTGTTCTAATTTGCTTTCATTTGCTATGACAAATCACTCTCACTAATACCAACTTGGGGAAGAAAGGGTTATTTTTCTCACATCTCCTGGGTCACAGTTCATCACTGAGAGAGCCCAAGGTAGGAAGTCAGGGCAGGAACCTGGAGGCAGGAGCTGAATGAAGCCCAGGACATGGAGGAACACTGCTTCTTTTTTCTTTCTTTTTTTTTTTTTTTTTGGTATTTTTGAGACAGGATCTCTCTTTAGTCCCAGCTGGCCTGGAGCTCTCTGTGTAGACCAGGCTAGCCTTGTCAGCCTGGTTCCTTATACAACACAGAACAATCTGCCCAGGGGTGATACCACCCATAGTGGGCTGGGCCCTCCCACATCACTCAACAATCAAGAAAATGCCCCATAAACATAGCCACAGGCCAGTCCAATGGAGGCAATTCCCCAACTGAGGCTCCTTATGGCAGAGAGCAGGAGAGTATGTAAACATGTACATGCAGGGGCTGGGGGTGCTGCTGAGGGTGTGATGGAGGAGACTGGGAACTAGACACATGGGGGTGTATGAGAAGAAAGCTCACTCTGGAGTAGGTGAGGAGATGTACCTTCCCCACCCTTCAGACCCTGACTCCCTCAAATCAAACCGTCAGCCCCCCAAAGATACAAAGAATGCCTAGAAACAACAGGGGACACCCAAGTGGCTAGCAAAGGTGTCCAACCCTGAATGGGACACAACTTTACACCCATTTGTGTGGGGGGAGGGTGTGCGCACACACGCGTGCACAGCCATGTGGTAGGCATATGTGTTCCTGGGCCATGGAGGCTAAACTACACCTCCTTACTCTGGAAAGTTGTTGACTGGAGGAGAGGCGGCAGTCCATACCTGTAATCTACCCAGCATTCCCACTTCTCTACAGGCCTCTGTGAAAGCTTAAGGGCCTCTTCTTTCCTAAACGTACACTGGATTCCGTTCAGTGAAAAGCACCAGGAAGTGAATCCAGTCTGTGATGGGCAGGAGGCAGAAGAGTAAAAGTGACATCATCCTGGGTATATGCCAGCTCAACCTTGAACAAGAGTGCTCTGTCCTCTGTCCATTACCAGCTCTGTCACACCATGAACATAAGGCAGAACAGACCTGCTGGAGGTGACCAGCGGGTAGCAAGCACCTGGGAAGCTTCTGATTGCAGGTGACTGACTTAAGAGGCCCTAAACTGGGTGTGGTGGCACACACCTTTAATCCTAGCACTTGGGAGGCAGAGGCAGGCAGATCTTTGTGAGTTCAAGGCCAGCCTGGTCTACAGAGCGAGTTCCAGGACAGCTGGGGCTACAGGGAGACCTGGTCTCGAAAAGATCAAAAAAAAGCAAAAAACAAAACAAAAAAAACAGGCCCTAAGTGGAGTCTAGAGACACAGCGTGGAGGGGCTGAGCCATCCGAGGCCTGGATTCTTCCCTGTGGCATCTTAGGTCCAGATTTTCAGGATGCCGAGAGATGACCTCCTCTGGGGCACATCCTGGCAGATACTGGCAGATTCATTCCAGTCTGTCTTTTCAAGGATCTTTGTTTAGCAAACTGCCTTGTCGGCCAGGAGGCCCCACGGGCCAAAGCAGAGCTATGTGGGATGTCACCTCCAGGGAAAGGACAGGATGTGAGCCTGTAACCTGTTATAAAAGTTGGAGTTTGCTGGGGCTGGAGAGATGGCTCAGCCATTAAGAGTGCCAATTGCTACTGCAGAGAACCCGGGTTCGATTCCCAGCACCCACATGGTGACTAAGATCCCCGTCTTTAACTCCAGTTCCAGGGGAATCCGACACCCTCTTCTGACTTCCACCAACCTACATGCAGACAGTACACTCATACACATAAAAAAAATAATTAATAAATTTAAAAAGTTGGAGTTTGCTAAGCTCACAATTCCTTGCTGCAGGGAACACACCCTGTGTGCATAGTGTTCACCTGACTGTGTCCACAGCTTAGGGGACAAGGGGAAACAGACACACATGATTCCACCTTCTTGCTGTGCCAGGAATAATAAAGATGTCTCAGATGCACAAGGCTCCTGTTTCCAGGCCACTGTGCTGTTTCTAGCCCTTCTCAATGCCCTGGACACCACTGACAAAAAGGCTAGGCGAATGGCCCTCAGAGCCTCAGGTACCCAGAGGAGATGAGCCCTCTCTGACCACACAGCCCAAGAAGAGGGGACAGGATGACTCACAACCAAGCGGTACAGGAAATCTTTTGGGGAAAGTGTCTGTGTTGCTCCCAGGGCAGAGCAGGAGTCAAAGCTGCTGGCACATGGCCTGTGTAGCCAGGAGGCAGAGGAAGCTGAGAGCCACCTACAGGCTGGACTCTAGGCCTGAGGTGTGGTGCCCAGGTCAGAAGCCCCCAGAGCACCCCAGGTAGAGGAGAAATCATGCCTCCCCTAGGGTTTAGCATCTGGAGTGCAGGCCAGGGGACAGCAAGGCTGCTTCTCCGAGTCTGTCTGCATGTGCCGAGCAGTCTCGAAGCTCCATGAGAGTCTCCACCCTTTGGAAGTGCTCCAGGAAAGTTGCAGTCCTGGCCAGTGGGGTCCTCTTTGTGTTATCCTGGCCAGTGGGGTCCTCTTTGTGTTATGCTTTCTCAGGGGGTCTGTGGAGAAGAGAGGATTTAAGGAACCACAGATCCACCGATCCCATTCTTTTTTTTTATGTGTTTGTGTGTTTGTTTAGAGATAAGGTCTCATTATGGCTGATCTGGAACTTGCTATGTAGACCAGGCTGCCCTCAAACTCACCAATCCTCCTGCCTCTGCTTCTTCAATACTAGGATTGTAGGCATGACCTACCATACCTGACAAACCCCATTCTTGACTGAGGTCCTGTTCAGTCTGGACACTTGGGGTCCAACCCCCACCCTGAGATGTGAGCCACCTGCAGACTGATAGATCAGCCGCCCTTGACACCTGACAAGGCACCATGGAGGGCAGCTTCTTCTCTGTCCTGTCCACTAGCTGAGTAGCAGGTGGCAAGCAGTGGAGTTTGTATACAACATTTCGGTGCTGCTGTCTACCAGGTCCACTGTGTGGGGCTCCAGGACCTCGGCTGCCATCTGGGCCTCTGGCTCTGTCCTCCAAGCAGAGCCAGGATACTGATGCTCAGTCATAGCCATAATTCTGATGCCCAGAATGGACAGACACTCATGGTTGGAGCATTCTGCTATTGCCTATGTGAGATCTTAGACCACACACTCAGGTATATGCATGCATGCATGCTCAGATATCATCAGCCATACTCATACCCTTGGGCTACATGCTTAGCCACAGCCATGTAGTTATAGTCTAGTTTCACTCACTCAGCTGCATACATGCAAACTAGGTGTCACATACCAACACATGCTTCTACAAGCACTTCTTGTGCCCACCCATCTCTGAAGCACTAAGGAGATGTCACTTGTCTGGCTCACTGACACGGTAAGGACTGGCTTTTTGGCTACTTGCTCTCCTTACTGTGCTGGTTGTTGGCTTATTCTTGTCTTTTATTGTTATGGGCATTTATTTTCCCATTCAACATTAAAAAATTATTTTAATAAAAAAGATGGCCTCTCCCAGCTTTACCTCCCAGTTGGGTTTTCTTACAGGCAATGTCCTGGGGTTTCAGTACTGCTCCTAGGATAGCACAGACCACCTAAGTGGAACCTCCGTCTCTCAGGGGTCCCCCTGAGATGCCTGAATAACCAACCTCGGGCGGTTGGCCCATGCTATCTGGCAGGGCTCCTGGACCTCTTCTTGGCTGGCCCTGTGCTTAGCATGCAGCTCTTTCCTGCCTCACCACAGCCTCTGGGAGCTCTTGGGGGAGCCTTGTCAGAAGCCCACCTGGGAGACCCCTCCCAAGCAAGCCAAGCAAAGCCTACTCCATTGCCCCAGCGACCAGCAATGCCTGAGATTCCAGCCCTCCAGCCTTCTTGGGCAGGATCTGGCTCTGCAGGGATAATCAAAGGCCACCTGTTGGGGAGAGTGGCAGCCTGGCCCAATGGTGGCTCCCAGCCCTTCACAGAGACACTACGATTGTTTCTAAAGAAAGGATAACAGGGACCAGAAGTGACCAGATGTGTCCAAGTCACCCTCCTGTGTGGCACTGGCTGTTGGGTGCCAGAACCACCTGGGGCTTCACATAGATCAGATTCCCAAGATTATTACCCAGAACTAAGGCAGGTCAGGAACAGAAACCTACGTTTTAGCAGGAGTCCCAGAGGTGCAGGCCACAAGGCCAGAGCCTTTCAACAGTTTCTCATCTGGGGAGAGAAGGACTCAAATTGCATGGATTGGGGGTCCCCTGGTGGGCAGGAGAGGGCTGCCAGTGGAAGAGGACGTCCAAGTGTCCCCATTTTCATTTGCGGGCCACGCCTCAGGAGTGCCCAGCCATGGTACTGTCCCCACCCCAGCTCTAGGATGGCTGCCAAGCAGGCACTTTCACACAGAAACATGAACTACCCCCCCCATGTCTTGTTTGTAATTGGATTTAATTATTTCCCATTTAATTGCATTTCCAAAGCTCTCCCTATGGGTCTCTTGACCTGGGATCTCCTCTCCTTTCCTCTCTTCTTTGGGCAGGAGGCTTGACCACTGTGGCCAAGATGGATGTGCCACGGACCATGGTCACACCAGACTCTCAGGAGACCTAGAAAGTCACTGAGGTTCTGAATCTTGGCAAGGCTGGTGCCTGGGGATGCTCCATCCCCCTTTGGAGACACAGGAGGAGGCATGGAGCTGTTCTGCAAAGGGGTCTACCACCTCGCCAGCCCAGCTGACCTGCCCCTCCCACTGCCCCTCCCCTGCCCCTCCCCCTGCCCCTCCCCCCTGCTTTCTGTCAGGCCTACTTGCTCCTGCCCAATCACATCTGACCACATCAGTCTGCCTAGAGGTCAACTAGACCCCTACCTCTATCTGGCTCTTGTTCTGACCCAAAGAGACTGGGGTTGTCTTTCCCCAGTGGCGACCCAGCCCTGCTAGGCTGCCTTTCCAAGGTCTCCTTCCCCACAGGTTTCTGGGCCAGGCTTAGTGGAAAAGTCCTGTGGTACCATAGCGAGGTGACCTCTGCAGTTGTTCCCTGCTGTACGGCCATTGCACTGATGTGCCTTTTTGGCTTCTCAGAGTCAGACCACCACCTTCACAGTCACAGAAACAGCTAGGAGACTCCTTCTAACTATGCTTGGGCTCCAGCCCCCACTTTACAGACACCCCTCTCATGTACTTGTAGGCATATCCAAACACTGACCACAGACCAGGATCTAGATGCACAGACAGATTGCATGTGTGCAGCACCTGCAGAAAGCCTGTGAATAGTGTTGCACTTTGGATGTGACTGTCCTCCCAAAACCCCTGTGATGAGGTAACTGGATCACAATGACTCTAACTCTAGAAATAGAGATTTTGAGAGAGACTCAAAATCTGATGGCGTTATTGGGAGGTGGTGAGAAGTAGAAGGGGGGGTCTAGAGGGGAAAAAGCAGGGTGCTTGAGGACGCATCTTGCCCTCTGCCCATCTCTCTCTGCCTCCTCTCTGTCATGAAGTAAGCAGCTTTCCTTTACTGAATCTTCCCACCACGATACTTCCCTCCTCACCCCAAGCCCACAGTGATGCAGCCAGCTGGCCACAGACTGAAACCTCAGAAACCATGAGCCAAAATAATTTTTTTTTACTTTTAGATTTGTAATTGTATCTATTTACTGTATGTGCACACATCTGTGCCAGGGAATAGTGTGACAAGTGTGGAAGTCAGAGGACAGCTTTCAGGAGTCAGTTCTCTCTTTCCACCACATGAGTCCTGGGGACTGAACTCAGATCATCAGGCACCTCAGCAAGCACCTTTACCTGCTAAGCTGTCTCATCAGTCCTAAAATAAATCTTTTAAATTTATTATCTCATGTATTCACTCCAGTGATGAAAAGCTGACTAAATATACAATATATGTATCCACTTGTGTGTTCACATGTCACCAATAATATGAATGGTATACCCCAGTTCTATACAAATATGTCTCAATTATATACATTGACATATTGCAATTTTAAACCCATATATAGCAATCATATATATATATATATGTAGATATATATATGTGTGTATCTTCATACCCTGCTGCATATAGATTCATATATCCCAATTACATGGCCACATACCTCCAACCATATACATAAAACTCATTTACCTAACTATGGCTTGTTTCTCAGAGCTCTGCAGGCTGTTCATGCCTAACCCTCAGAAATCCAAAGAGAGCTCTTGGGAAACAATAGGGAAAGATCAGAAGAAAAGAGCACTCCTGAGAAACATGACTTCTGGGAAATGTCAAAACAAAAGTCCCCCCTCTTCTTCCTCCCTCATCTTCTGCTCCTTCCCCTCTGTCTTCCTCCCTCTCTGCCCCCATCTCTGTGACTCCCTGTCCTCTGCTCCTAGCACATTCCCCTTCTGAAGGCCCAAGCCTTCCATAGGTTGGCAGTTATGAAGGCTGCAGGGTAGGAGCCATATTCCCCAGCCAATGAGGAACCTGTGCCATGGACAAAGCAGCATCCTCAGGCCCCACCTCTTTCTTACAATGATACGTGGAACCTTTGACATCACCTTCCAGGGTGCTTTGTTTGATTCCCTCGCTTATCCTGGGCATGGGTAAACTGGATTGAAAGATGTCATATCTAGCTAGACACTCCTCTATGTCCACGCATGTTGTCCCCTTCAGTCCCCATGTAGCCTGCAGGCCCCACAGTCAGATAGGGCATCCAGGACTCCAATTTGGTTACTAAGAATCCCCCATATACTGTTTCCCTTGCAAACCTGTGGTGGTGGTGACCAGTCCTGGAGTCACCGTGCCCACCACCCTGTTGCTGACTCCTGGGTCCATGATCACAGGGGCCACAGTCCATGGAGACCTGTTCATCCTCCAGAGGTTGCTGCAGCCCAGCCAGGGTACAGCCTCTGTCCTAGTTTTGTTTCCTGTTGCTGTGCTAAAATACCCTAACAAAAGCAGCCTAGTGGAGAAAGGATTTAATTGAGCTTACAGTTCTGGGTTATCATCCACAGCAGTAAGGGAGCCACAGAGGCAAGAGCTGGAGAAAACTCCTCATGTTATATCCACAGAGCTTGAGAAAACTCCTCATGTTATATCCACAGAGCTTGAGAAAACTCCTCATGTTATATCCACAGAGCAGAGAGCAACATTTGTGCTCAGCTTGCTTTCTCCATGTATGCAGTCCAGGATCCCAGCCAGGGAGCAGGCTTCTCACCTCAACTAACACAATCAAGATAATCCTCACAGACATGCCCACAGGCCAACCTAATCTTGTGTCAAGTTGACAATTAAAACTAACTGGGGCTGGAGACATGGCCCAGTGGTTAAGAGTACTGGGTGCTCTTACAGAGGACCAGGTTCAGTTCCCAGCCCCCTCATGGCAGTTAACAACCCTCCAGTAACTGCAGGCCCAGAGGATCAGGGGATCTCTTCTGACCTCTGAGGGCATTGCATGACATGGGTGCACTGACATACATGCAGGCAGTATACACATAAAATAAAAATAATAAAGAAAATATTTTGTTTAAAAAAAATCACAAAGCAAACAAACAAAAACAAAAACAAAAAAAATCACAGCACCAGGGTCTGGAGAGATGGCCTAGCGGTTAAGAGCGCCGACTGCTCTTGCAGAGGACTCAATCCCCAGCACCCACATGGCAGCTGAGAACCATCTTTAACTCCAATTCCAGGGGAAGCCGACACCCTCTTCTGACCTCCGAGGCATTGCATGATACTGGTGTGCAGACCTACATGCAGACAGTACATTCATACACATAAAAATAAATAAAGTTTAAAAAATACTAAAAAAAAAAAAAAATCACAGCAGCAGAGCTTCTGACAGGAGCGTGTGGAGGCCGCTGCTCCCCTGTGCTCCCAGGACCTACTCTCAGGAGACCCTGTTTCCATTCCCAACCATCTGTTCATTATTTCAACGAATGACGACGGGGCTGATAATTTACCTGAACCTGTTGGCTGCACTGCTCTAGCATTTAGTCAGAAGTGAGCCGGTCCTAAAGCAGACCTGCCTTGGGGTGCGTGGGGTGAGGGAACACAGTGGTGCATGTCCCACTGTACCTCAGCATCACTGGGAGTCACTGCATTGCACTCACAGGTGACAAGACAGGCACAGAGGTGAGGGAACATGTCTGAGGCATTTAACCAGGGAGGGCAGAGCCAGTGTGTGACCCAACTTTTTCTTTTTCTTTTTTTTTTTTTTTTTTTTTGGTCTTTTTCGAGACACGGTCTCCCTGTAGCCCCAGCTGTCCTGGAACTCGCTCTGTAGATCAGGCTGGCTTGAACTCACAAAGACCCACCTGCGTCTGCCTCCTGACTAGGATTAAAGGTGTGTGCCACCACACCCAGCAGGACCCAACTTTTTCTACTCCAAAGCCCAACCTCAGTTTGGGTAAAGTAGCCCTCTGTGCCTCAGTTTCCTACCTGTGTTAGAGTTGTGAGAAACATCTGCCTGTAAGTTTTGGCTGCTGTTGCATATAGTATGAAGAATGACAAAGTTTAAAGTTCATTTCCCAAACCAGTTCTTTTTACTTTATTTTGTCTTTTGAGACAGGGTTTCCCTGTATCCCCAGCTGGCCTAGAACTCACTATATAGACCAGGTCTGCCTGCCTCTGCTTCCTGCTGGGATTAAAGGTGAGCACCACCACACCCAGCCCCAAACCAGTTCTTAAAGCCTTTTGTGGATAATGGCAAGGACCCCTCCTGGAGGGCAGGGATGGGCTGGGGCCTGCGCAGCAAAGGTTTTTCTTCCCTGTGGGGAGTCACCCTGGTTGGCCCGTCTGCTAGCCTGGGAGTACTTAAATCTGGTTAGAAAATTGTTTGGCTCAGGAATGTGAGACCTGAGCAGCAGAAGACTGAGAGGGCACTGGCTTCTTCGGGAGTTGTGAGGGCGCGGCTTTGGGGCCTTTGGAGCCCAGTACCATGCTGTTCCCGTACACTGCTCAGAACTGAATTCAGCCTGCCAGTGTGATAACTGCAGTTCTTCGATGTTCAGCACTGGACCTGTTGTCCCTGGCCATCCTGGCATCTCTTTGTCTGGCTCTTTAAGCTATCTCATAAGCCAGCCAGGGAGAATCCAACATCGGCAGGAACAACTGAACTCCCTGTTCCATAGACAGATCATGAGAGTGTGTCCAAAAATAAATAAATAAATAAGAAAGAAAGAAAGAAAGAAAGAAAGAAAGAAAGAAAGAAAGAAAAAAAGAAAGAAAGAAAGAAAGGTGTGTCCAGGGGCTAGAGAGATAGCCTAGTGGTTAAGAGCACCGATTGCTCTTGCAGAGGACCCAGGTTCGATCCCCAGCACCCACATGGCAGCTGAGAACCGTCTGTAACTCCAATTCCAGGAGAACTCCAGTTCCAGGGGAATACAAGACCCTCTTCTGACCTCCGAGGCATTGCACGACACGGGTGCACAAACCTACATGCAGACATTACATTCATACACATACAGAAATAAATAAAATTTAAAAAAAAAAAAAAAAGAAAAGTGTATCCAGATGCCTTCTAGCACCCCGCCTGGAATGTGCTCCAGTGTCAACTTCCCCTGACCTGTGCCCTTACTCCTTCCCTCCCTGTCACCTCCCAAAGGACTGCTGGCCACCAGATCCTGCCTCCAAACATGTGGCTGAGGGACTCCAGCCCAGACAGTAGGAGCTGTGAACAGGATGCTCTTTCAGGTGTTGTACAGACAGAGGGGATGTGTTGGCCACATCACACTCCCTTTCAACCTTTATACCAGCCACTGCTTCTGCCTGGAGTGCCTTTTTCCATGGGACCCTGGACTGACCCTGGAGATCCTCTGCCTTTCCAGCCCTCTCCCAATATCGAAACCTGCTGACTCTAAATGTCTTTCTCCCTCTCCAGCCAACATGCCCAGGAACTTCCCATAGGCCAAGCTCTCTTCTCAGTTCTGGGGCAGAGACACAGACCAGAGAGTGCTTCCTAGTATGTGGGATGAAGGGACTGGCAAGGAAGACCTCTCTTGGGAGGAGGTGTCTGGGCTGACTGCAGGCCTAGCCATGTGAATACCTGGCTCATGCAAAGATCTGATCCAGAGACAAGTTGCCACTCAGGTCAAACAAACTACCTAAAATCAAGTCAGGAGGCCTGGAACCTCTCACCGTGGCAGCCAGAAACCTCCGGGTCTGAGCAGAAAAGTAGCCTGGCTGGCACAGTTCCAGTGGTAACCCTGGTTGCTGGGGCCGTGCCCAGCTGTCCTTCCCTTCGGTAGGGAATTACTTGTGTGACTGTGCATCTAGCCAAGCTCTACTGTTGGGCAGACAGTGCAAGGAGGGAAAAGGTAGGTGGGACGCCAATACGCAGGACCCAGACCACATTCAGATCTGTGGCTGCTCAGCCTCCAGAAGGGCTCTCAGGACAGCATAACCCTGTGGCATCCCTTCCACCAGGTGTTCAGAGCCTCCACATCTGCTCCCTCCATCTGAATCCAAAAAATTCATTTTCCAGAGAGACTTGGGATCCAGAAACAATGAGGGGAGATAGTCTATAAGGAAAGTGTTTGATGAAGTGTCAAGCTATTGATGGCTATGCTCTAAACCCCATATTTTCCACAGCCTTTAAATGCCTGCAAGCGGATTAATAAGGTCTCGGTAATAGCCGGCAGTCTATATTTATTCTATCTGTGATGCCAGTTGGTCAGGCCGTGTGAATATTGATGACGGCAGGGATTGAGGGCAGCAGTGCCTGGCTTTATCTTGCCCCTGCAGGCTGCCAGGGCCCTTATCAGCCCGGACGGCTGCTGCAGCTGCGTCTCCCGCAGGCCCGCCCCACCCTGCCCCCACCGGCTGCTTTGTAATCAGAAGAGAAGTTGCTGCCTCGATATTTCCATTTTTATCTCTCCTATTTACTTCATTTAATGTCTTTCAGGGGATATTTTCTCTGCAAGACGGCAAGTCTGTGGGTCGCTTACATCTTGCTGCCCCCTCTCCCGCCCCTTGCTGGAGAAAAGGGAGAGAGCGGCCCCATTCCAGTCCCTGTCGGTGCCTGCAGTAGGGGCTGATGGCTCCTTTGGCTCCAGGCCTCTTCTTCTTGCTGTCTGCTCCCTCTGGCCTGCCTCTGCTTCCCACCCAGCAGCTGTAGTTCTCTGCCTCCTCTGAGTGACCCATGCAAGCTTACCTGGCAGTCAGTGTGCCTAGCCCACAAACCCCAGAGATGGCATCCCATGATAGATATCCGGGCTCAGTGTCTCCCCTAGGGGGCCTGTGCTGCCTGCCGAGCAGCTCAGAGCTGCTTACCCAAGTCTTCTCAAACAGCCCCTGATTTCAGGAGGTGCCGTTATCTTCCTTTCACAGATGAGGAAACCAATGTTCCGGGAGGTTATCAGCTGTGACCACTTGCTTCTGCCTGGAAACTTGCAACAGAGCAGGAGGGACGGCTGGCAGCCTGGGAGAGGCCACGTGTGCACAGGGCTTTGGTAAGAGCTGGTGCTGTGTCCCAGCCCACCTTAATTTTCTCACCTGCAAAGGGGCAACGTGGCCCTTAGCATCCCCTTCCGGCAGCATATAGGAGGTGTACCCTGAGGCCCTGCTCTGGGAGGGGGTCCTGGCCTAGCTGTCCAGGTGCCCTCTGTATCCCCACAGCTTCCCTGTTAAAGACCATCAACACCCCATCACAGGTCCTGATCCTAAACCTTGTAACTGGCAAGGTTTAGGATCAGGACTGTATTTTTGTAATTGACTGTATTTTTATAAACGTCTTTGCAGGTAACATTAAGTAAAGGATCTTGGGATGAGGTCACCTGGGTCAGGGCAGTCCAAAATCCACTGGAAAGTTCTTAGAAGAGAAAGTTTCAGACACACAATGGGCCACCATGTAAGGGAGACTGAGACACAAACAATGCAACTATAAGCCAAGGGATGTCTGGGCCACCAAAGGAGGCAGGAATGAGCCTCCTCTGAGCGCAGGAGGAAGCAAGTCCTGCTAACCTACTCCGCACCACCTGATCTCACACCTCTAGCCTCTAGCACGTGGTTTGGGGAAAAAAAGGGAAAAACTCGTGTGTGTGTGTGTGTGTGTGTGTGTGTGTGCGCGCGCGCGCGCGCGTGTGTGTGTGTGTGTGTGTGTGTGTGTTTGTAAGACGTTGGGTGTCTTCCTCTGTCACTGTCTGCTGTACTGCTTGAGACAGGGTCTCTCACTGAAATGGAGCTGACCATTTCAGCCTGTCTCCACACACCCTTCCAGGGCTGGAGTTATAGGCACATGCAGCCATGCCCAACTTTTATATGGGTGCCAGGGATTTGAACTCAGGTCCCCTTGCTTTCAAAGCAAGGTCCCTTATCCACTGAGTATCTATCTCTCTAGCCCTGATTGCTGTTTTTAGACCCGAGCAGGGCGTCTTCTACCCAGAAGCCCTAGGAAGCTTCTATCAGCCTGGCCACTGTGAGCCTGCTCAGCATGAATGGGGTCTCCCCCAGCTCTCTGAGTCCTCAACAATAAGCCTAGTGTCTCCTGCCCAGAACCACTCAAAAGACATTTGTTGAATGAATAATTAACCCCCCCCACCAGTGTGTGTGTGTGGTGTGTGGTGTGTGTGTGTGATTGGCCTGATGATGGGAGGTTCTTGCATGCTGGGAGTCAGTCAGCAGTTTCAGTGCTGCAAAGCTCAGGAGACACAGAGCCATGGGGCATTCCCGATTATGACACCCCCAGACCCCTGCTCCCACTTCCTGGACCTCACAGTTAGCTCCCTCTTCCTAAGGATGCCAAGTCTCAGTTCAGAAAATCTGAGCTGTGGAAATTCTGGAATTGCTCATGGAGGAGCCAAGCTGCTAGCTCTCAAGGATGCTCCAGTGATGCAGGAGCTGGTGGCTTCCACTGAGACCTCCTTTGTAGGTATCTACCCTGAAAGGAGAACAGAGGACCTGGATGGAGGCAGAGCCCCCATGGGATTTCTGTTCCTATGAAGAGAAAGGTTGGGGAGGAAAGTCTCCTCACCCTCTCTTTTAGAGATGCTGAGGCCTCAATAACTACCCATCAGCTCATGGCGGCTGAGGGTGGTCAGATCCTCCTTGGCTGATGGGTCATTCTCCTTATGCTCCCAATACACACTACACACACACACACACACACACCACTGGGCCACCCAAGAATTTCAATCAGGGTCATTACCCAGCAGCCTAGAGCAAATCACTAGATGCTCAGGACAGAAGAACTAGAGAGAGAAGAGGGCTTGGAGAGAGAGGGGTTATACAGAAGGCCTGGTCAGGGGAGGACACGGTGGAGCCCAGAGTGGGGAGTGAGAGTGGGGACATTGGAGATGTGGGTATGGTGAGAGATGCGGGTATGGTGAGAGATGCGGGTGCGGTGAGAGGTGCGGGTGCGGTGAGAGGTGCGGGTGCCGTGAGAGCTGCGGGTGCGGTGAGAGCTGCGGGTGCGGTGAGAGGTGCGGGTGCCGTGAGAGCTGCGGGTGCGGTGAGAGCTGCGGGTGCGGTGAGAGCTGCGGGTGCGGGTGCGGTGAGAGGTGCGGGTGCGGTGAGAGGTGCGGGTGCCGTGAGAGGTGCGGGTGCGGTGAGAGGTGCGGGTGCGGTGAGAGATGTGGGTGTGGTGAGAGATGTGGGTGTGGTGAGAGATGTGGGTGTGGTGAGATGCAAACATGGTGTGGTCAGAAAGGAATACCTTCCTTCCGTGGCCCTGCTGAGGAAGAGCTGTGGGGGGGGGGGGCTAATACAGTCCCAACCGCAGATATGGGGGAGGGGTCCAGAGGAGGCAGATTATGCCAGGTTTCTGTCCTCAGCACAAGTGTCCTGGCACAGGAACAGATGTTCCAGGCAACTTGAGCTGACAGATATGGAATGAAAGAGCTGAAGGACCTGGAGGAAGCTGAGGAAGTAATGAAGCCAAGGTCACAAAGGTGGTGTTGTTGAGAGCCCACCAGGTGTTAAAAAGAAAGAACCACCCAACATGGATGCATCTGGAACTTCACAGGAGTCAAGCCATGTAAGAAAACCTGTGATGTGACTATTTTCATTAGGTCAGAGAGCCAAAAGAGCAGAGGTGGCCTGGGTCCATGGCAGGCGTCAGCTCTCCTGGGACCTTGGTGTATTCTGACCCCCTCCATCTTCACATAGCCATTGTGGGTGGGACCGTGAGGAGGAGGGGGAAGCTCAGCCAGGTCTACAGCTCCCACCGTGTGTAGAAGGGAAAGGCTGCTATGAAGCAAGGCAGCAGGGTCATGGGATTCTTGCCCCCCTGAGGATCTGGGGTATGGAGAGTGGAGGGTGTATGGGGCCACCTGGAGCCCAGAATCTCCGCTGTGCAGCCAGCTGCCACCATCACAGTTCTAGCCTCCTCCGCAGGGACTGCTCTGCTTGCGGCACCCATGGGCCAGCCCAGCGTTCTGCTAGGTCATACAGTTGTGTGCCAGATGCAGCAGACCAGGGGGCAGCAGTCCATCTGCGTCTTCTCCCGAGCGGCACCTATTTTTAGAGACAAACCCTCAAAGCTGGGATGCAGGCAGATCTGTCAGTCATGGGCGGTCTGAAGATGGTTCAGTCAGGGCCAGTGGGGTAAGAGGCCAGCAGCTGTGGCAGTGTGTGGCCAGGCTGGCTCCATCTCAGCAGGGACCTGTGGTCCAGGCTGCCTGCTCCTTCTGATCTTCAGTTCCTCCTTACCTCCTCCTTCTGGGAACCTGTGCCTGCCTGACCTCTTGATTCCTACTTGTCCCTTACCTATCACCCCCGAATGTTAGAATCCAGCTTGGTCTCTTTCTTCATACTTGCCTCTCCCGACTCTGATGTCATACTACGAGGTAGGAACACAGCACTTGACTTCTACCCCACTGACCCGTTCTCCCAAGAAGCTCCTCCAGCTGTCCCCCACCCCTGAGGTCATCTGGATTCCATAGCCCACCTGCCAGCAATGGCTGTGGGCTGCTCCCACTATACCACCCATTATGGCTGCCTAGCCACTACCATCCCTCAGGGAAGCTGCCTGAATCCTCTGTCACAGCCCAGTTCCTCTATGATGCAGGGCTGGGGGAGGCTCACGTGGCTCATGGGAGGGACTCCAGGCCTAGGAGATCTTCACCAAGCCCCTTCCCCCAGGTTACAGTAGAGCTAGCACATTGACTGGGGTGCAACTCTTGCCCATAACTTGCCTAGAGGAGTTCCCAGTAGCAGAGTGCTCTGTGAGTAGCCTATGCTTCTGTAAGTAACCCAAATAAACTCATTGGTTCACTGAGCTAGACTTGGATGGAATCCTTTCTTTGGTCCATGGGTGTCCTCTCTGTCTATGGTGAATAACATCTCTTTACCTCGTCCCAGAAAAAGTCAACCACCAATAGGGAAAATTTCAGATTTCACTATCACCTTGCAGGGTTAGAAGAGACTTGTGCTGCCCTCAAAGACAGAAAACCAAAGTGGTTTATTTTTGTTCTGTCTCCATTTAATTCACCATTTGATTTGGTCCCTATGAAAGAAAGATTGTCACTGTAGATGATCACAACTGGCACCAACACAGTTGAGTGCCCTAGCTGTGGGTGCTGTAAAGTCATGGGCTCAGCAGAGATACACACACAGCCATGTTTATTGCAGCTCTGTTCACAATAGCAAAAAGCTAGAACCAACCCAAGTGCCCCTCAACTGACGAGTGGACAGAGAAAATGTGGTACATCTACACAATGGAGTTCTATGCAGCAGTAAAGAAAGACGACATCATGAGCTTTGCAGGAAAATGGCTGGAGCTAGAGGACATCATGCTGAGTGAAGTAACACAGTCCCAGAAAAACAAACGACGAATGGTATCCCTCATCTGTGGATGCTAGCACCAATTACCTAGTAATATTTCTTGTGCAGGGCTCCTTGAGCTTTTGTCTAAGTAGTTGGGAGTGATGCATATTGGAAAGAGCAACAACAACAACAACAGAAAAGACTGCATCAAAGAACTGACTGAAACGGTGAACTTCTGCTCAAAACAGTCAACTTCCACATCTAGAATTTTGAGAAAGACTAAGAAAAAAATAAAAAAAATATTTGGCATAATGCATGAGCTCTGGTGGGGGGGTAGGGGAAGGACACGGGTCTAGATTTGATTAGAAACATAATCTTTTTTTATTTTTTTATTTATTTTTATTATTTATTTCTGTATGTGAATGAATGTACTGTCTGCATGCAAGTCTGTGCACCCGTGTTGTGCAATGCCGCGGAGGTCAGAAGAGGGTGTTGGATTCCCCTGGAACGGGAGTTCTCCTGGAATTGGAGTTTCAGACGGTTCTTGGCCACCATGTGGGTGCTGGGGATCGAACCCGGTCCTCTGTAAGAGTGGTCGGCGCTCTTAACTGCTAGGCCATCTCTCCAGCCCCGATTAACATAATCTTAAACAAAAAATATATATATAATTTAAAAAGTCATGGGCTCAATGCAGCGTCAGCAGGAAGCCCACAGTTGCCACCTATTTTTTCTAGTTCCCTGCCTAGCAGGGCTCCAGAGTTCCCTCATACAAGGTCTGGACAGCAGTGACAACCCAGACCCATGTCACTTTAGGACACAAGACTTGGATGTTGGCAGAGCCTCACATGACTGTGTACTGTGACACGATGTGAGTGGACAGGGCAGGTATACCAGAGTCCTGAGTGGGACACACAGGCCACAGGAGGGAGGGCCCTGCTGAATATCAAGGGACATGGCACTGCAGCCATCTGGAGAATCAGGACTCCACCAGAGTGAGGCTCCTGTTCTTCTCAGGCCCCTAGGACACAGAGGGGACTTGGTCACACTTAGAACATAGTCATGCCCATGTTCTGGGACACAGCAGGCTTGTGTGGGGTGCAGAGCAGGAGAGAACCTATGGTCCTGGACAGGTGGTGGACAGACGAGGCATGCAAAGCTTGGAAATAAAGGTCATAGCTGCCTAGCTTCCTCATACCCATGACAAACCAGGTGCAATCTTCTTGGACACTGAGACAGGTCAGGGACCATCCGGATGCACCCTCCTGAACCCTGTGTGGCCGGAAGCCCATCCGCGCCCTAGGAAGAATCAGAAGTCATTGAGGGATAGCAGGTGGCCTCCTGCACTGCAACCTGAGCCTCCACGGGCAGGAGCTGCTCTGAAAGGCTTTGCTCTAGGGCCTTTGTATGTCAGCTTAGATCAGTGAGTGAACTGCCATGGCCATAGATGTATTTAACTTTGTCTCAAGCGCCAGTGGAGGGCAACCGGCTTCTTGAGGGTCCATTTAAGTGAGACTAACCAGAGAGTCTAAAGGGCAGAGACTAAATGTGTATTCCTCATTAGGTCACATTTCATGGTAGAGAAAAGCCCACAGCAGGGAGGAATGGGAAAACAGGACAAGCAGCTCTGCTAAGGAATGTCACGTAGCTAGACAAGAACCTAACAGCCTGGACGAGGAGAACGTGAGAGGAGCAGGCAGAGCTGTGCATGGTCCTGGTGAAGGAGAGGGCAGAGCCTACAGTAAGGGGACTAGGACAGAGCAGAGAGAAAGCACAGAGGAAGGGTCCCAGGAAGAGAGGTGGGCGCTGCTTGGAGGCCGGCCGTCCACGGGTGTGCATGTCACAGCTAAAAGGTCAGAGGAATGCAAAATAAACAAAATAGAAGCCTGGCCACCTGGCCAGGTGTGAGGATAAGTAGCTCTGTGCAACAGGCAAGTGTAAACAGACCCTGTGTGGACGAGTGTACTGATCACACACTTGCTGTCTTCAGGACACGTCTAAATGTTCGGCAGAAATATAATTGGGTGTAGGGCTCGGGGGATAGCGCAGCCGTTAAAGGCTGAGGCTAAAAACCACAAAAAAAAAAAAAAAAAAAAAAGCCGGGTGTGATGGCGCACGCCTTTAGTCCCAGCACTCGGGAGTCAGAGGTAGGTGGATCTCTGTGGGTTCAAGGCCAGCAGCGAGCTCCAGGACACCTGGTACTAAAAGGGAAACCCTGTCTCAAACATACCCAAAAAAAGGGTCAAACTAAAAAGAAAAAAAAAAACGCAAAACAAAAAAATAAATATAATGGGTGCGTCATTAAGGGGGTTGTCAAAAAAGTAAGACACCAAGGAAATAACTTTCTTCTGATGCCCATTTGACAGATGGCCAAACGGGCTTCTAAGGTCTAGGGACAGTGGAGCCCTCTGCTTAGAGTGGAAAGCCAGGCCAGTCGGGGTCTTTTCAGGAGGCGGAAGTCCTTGCTCCAGCCCTCTGTAGGGTGACAGGGAGCCCAGTGTGGCTTGAAGACTGCTGCCTTGGGGCTCTGTCTGCTGCTGGGAAGCCACAGCTCAGGGACCTCATGTTTAGGACTGGGTGGCTCCATAGTTCAGCCATCTATGGTATCTAGCACTTTGAGTGGTGCTGCGTTGAAGCAGTAGCCCTACCTTGTCCTGAGAAGACCTTAGGCTTTGGTTTCATCATCTCTGGGGTTGAGGGGTGGGAAGTGTCCCCAGACGAGATGGGACTAACTACCCCCAACACATAGTCCCCAAGCCATGGTATAAACCCAGGATAAAAGCTGAGGAAGAGCAGAGTATGGTGGCATACACCTTTGATCCCAGCACTTGGGAGGCAGAATTCAAGGCCAGCCTGGTCTACATAATGAGCTCCAGGCCAGCTGGGGCTACAGGGAGACCCTGTCTCACAAAAGCTGAGGAAGAGTAGACAGTGGTCAACAGACCCCTTTTGGGTCTCCATTTTGGACACAGCACCCCTGACAGAAAGCCCACCTGCTTCTAATGATCTTGTTTGCCAGGGCCCCAGTCTCAGTGGCCTATCTCCCTCTAGGTAGTCCCTGACTCCAATTTGGTCATCATGGTGTCAGCCATCTTTGGAACTAAACCACAGTGACTGCAAAGAAGCCATGTATACAGAGAGGCACCTGGTAAAGTAAGGGGGCAGGACTGGCAGGGTCCAGGGGCCATGGGAAAGTGTAGACACTAGGTCATTAGTTTTAACTTCTGAACAGTGCTGCCCTGACCTCCTTCAACCACATCTGGTGCCATCCTCAAAGCCTAGCACAGCCTCCTTGCTCTTCTGAGTTCTGCCCTCCCCTGCAGGGGACGAGGTATCTGCTTTGTCTCTCTTCTCTTGTAGATACACGACCAGCAAAGGTGTTCTTTGTGTGCAGATTTCTCTCAACATGGCACGCAAAGCAAGACAGACCATCAGATTGCTAAGTCCCAAACATCTAAGCAAAGAAGTGGAGGAGGTGAGGGAGCAGACCACCTGGCCTCTGGAGAGGATGTTCTAGACAGAAGGAGGCAGATCCAAGACCTGGGGTACAATTCCCTTCACGCCTGGCTACCATCTCTATGCAGAGCTGCAGCCTCCAGGCCAGGTTCAAAGTAGAAGCTTGGGGGAAAAAGAGCCCCAGCTGGACTTGGGGTCCCCTCCTCCCAGCTGATGGGCAGCACTTTTTGTAGGTCACCCTCAGGATGCTCTGTTGGCCTCTTCGAGAAGCTCCTGGGTCTGAGAGGGGCCAAAGAATGGGGAGCTGGGGAACGAAGCAGCAGGTGCTGCTTCTAACAGCCTTGACTGTCTGCCAGTCGCCTCTGAAATCCACCGCACATCTGTGCTCATCAGTTGGCGGACAGATGGGCTTCAACTTAGTATTTTTGGATTCGGTTAGACTTTGGGGCTGAGCTGAGCGATACGCAGCACAGGTGTCTGGGCCGTAAGGCGGGGGTGAAGGCAGGCAAGGAGTGGAGACAGGGTGGGGTGTTTGCCTTACTTGGGGTTAGGGGTCGTACTCAGGTCAGAGACACTGCCAGGAAGCTGGGGAGGACCCTTACTGGTGCACCTTGGCTGTGGACTTTGGTAGGTACTCCTTGGGTAGGTCTCAGTGCTGTGACCCTCGGTTCATCCCGATCCTGACAACAGCTTGCTTTCAGGCTGGGCCCCAGGAGATAAACTCAGAGAAAGGCAAAGCTGAGCCAGACGCTGGCTGGTTCTCCCACCAGCAACTGCTGTGTTACTTAATCAAGTCGCAGCAGGAAAGTCCCACCCTACACCCAGTATCTCCCCAACCACCTCTAGGGCTGGTCTGGGGGAAGTTCCCAGGAAGGTGATAAGGCTGCGGATATGGGTGTTCCTGAGCTTCAGAGTTCCAACCAGATCCTGTGAGACAATGATCCCCGTGATCGCGGTAGAAGGGAAGCTGGAGAGGACGCATGCCTGGGGAGCCCGGTTCAGGAAAGCGTCTGGCTTCTGTGGCCAAGGCTGCCTGGCTAGGCATAGGCTGCCAGACCACCAGGGAGCGTCTGCATCAGAGCTCTGTGGGAGTCTGATTCATTTCCTCTCCTAACATCCTCCCTAGTCCATGAGACAGTGGGGAAACTGAGGCCCTCCACAGCCAGGGAGTCTGCCACAAATCACAGACACAGCTGTAGAGTACTAAGCTATTGATTTTATCAGATGGCATTTCTGTCCCCTACCAGGGATACCTACAAGACCTGATGGCTGGGCTGGAGAGATGGCCTAGCGGTTAAGAGCACCAACTGCTCTTACAGAAGACCTGGGTTGGATCCCCAGCACCCACATGGTAGCTGAGAACCATCTTTAACTCCAGTTCCAAGGGAATCTGATGCCCTCTTCTGACCTCCCAGGCATTGCACGACACGGGTGCACAAACCTACATGCAGTCAGTACATTCATACACATACAAGAATAAATAAAAAATTTAAAAAAGAGTACTTTAAAAAAAAAGACCTGATGGCTTTCCATCATCTGTGAGGAGCATAGAATCTGCAGCTCTGGCCTGTGTCCCAGGTCCTACACATTATCAGCTGTGGGCTGTCTTTCCAGTGGTACAATGCTCCTACTCTGGAGGGCCCCAGGAAGCCAGGGCTGTATGGAAGACACTCCCACAGTACAAAAGCCCCAAGCCAACAAGTGAGCACCACCCTATATAGTCAAGCCCTACCTTGAGTGGTTGAATACATAGCATCTAGCTGGTCACGTCTGATCCTTTATCCCATGCATATGAGCAGAATACCAGCTACATGCCAAGTATTTCTACATGTGTGAATGCAGCAGCAAAGAAACAGAACAGGTCTGTGTTGTACTCAAAGTGAAGATTAGGACTCTGGCTCAATGGCAAGAGCAGCCCTCATCAGTCTCTTCATACACCAGGGATGGACTTCCAGTAAAGCCATGCAGAGAGCCCCACTGTGTTCAGAGGGAACATGAGACTCTGAAAGATGCCATCTGTCCCTGTGCCATGTTCCTAACATACGTTCAGCTGGTAGCAGGGCCAAATATGGCTGGGGTAGGTGGCCCAGGTACAGGTGTATGAAGGTACCCAGGGATCCTGGGGCTATGGTAGCAGGGCCAAATATGGCTGGGGTAGGTGGCCCAGATACAGGTATATGAAGGTACCCAGGGATCCTGGGGCTATGGTAGCAGAGCCAAATATGGCTGGGGTGGGTAGCCAGGTAGGGGAGTATGAAGGTACCCAGGGATCCTGGGGCTATGGTAGCAGGGCCAAATATGGCTGGGGTGGGTGGCCAGGTAGGGGAGTATGAAGGTACCCAGTGATCCTGGGGCTATGGTAGCAGGGCCAAATATGGCTGGGGTGGGTAGCCAGGTAAGGGAGTATGAAGGTACCCAGGGATCCTGGGGCTATGGTAGCAGGGCCAAATATGGCTGGGGTAGGTGGCCAGGTAGGCGAGTATGAAGGTGCCCAGGGATCCTGGCATTTGTGGCACTGGACTCTATCCAGGAGGGAGGCACATGGCTTTGCAGGCCTGAACTCCCCCATCTATGCCTGGCAAGGCAGCACTCTGCTAAGATGTGGTGGTTCATATCCAGGTGGACCACAAGGTGCCCAGTGCTGAGCTCAGGGCACAGTGTGGCATGGAGTGTCACTGTGGCAAGCTGGAGCTGGATCTGCTCCCCTGCTCACCCTACAGTTTCCTACTGCTGGGAGGCGGCAAGGTTCAGGCTCTGGCCCAGCCTGGATCTCTTCCTCTTTCCCAGGCCAGCCATCCTGGCTTCCTCCGAGACTCATCTTCATCTCCTCTCTCTCAGATGCACACAACACCTCTATCCTTTTCCAAAAGAAAGACCACTTGGGGCCCTCCAACCTCCCTGGGCAGCAAGGTACAGCCATGGTACAGATAGTCAACATCTAGGCCTATTGTTCTAGTTAAGTTTCTATTGCTATGATAAAAACATTGACTAAAAGAAGCCCAGCGTAGTGGCGCACGCCTTTAATCCTAGCACTTGGGAGGCAGAGGCAGGCGGATCTTTGTGAGTTCAAGGCCAGCCTGGTTTACAGAGCAAGTTCCAGGACAGCTGGGGCTATAGGGAGAGCCTGTCTCGAAAAGACCAAAAACAAACAAACCAACCAACCACATTGACCAAAAGCAACTGGGGGAGGAAAGGGTTTATTTCATCTTACAACTTCCAAGGGACAAGAAGGGAAGTCAGGGCAGTAACTTAAGGCACGAACTCAGAGCAGGAGCTGAAAAAGAGACTGTGGAGAAACGTACCTAATGTGCCTGCTGCTTCTCCTCTGGCCTGGGCTTAGCCGGCTTTTTTTTTTTTTTTGGTCTTTTTGAGACAGGGTCTCCCTTTAGTAGTCCCAGCTGGCCTGGAGCTTGCTCTGTAGACCAGGCTGGCCTTGAACTCACAGAGATTTGCCTGCCTCTGCCTCCCAAGTGCTGGGATTAAAGGCTGCGCCACCACGCCCGGCTGTCAGCCTGCTTTTTTTTTCTTTTTCGAGACAGGTTCTCTCTGTAGCCCCAGGTGTCCTGGAACTCACTCTGTAGACCAGGCTGGCCTTGAACTCACAAAGATCCTCCTGCCTCTGCCCAGCCTGCTTTCTTTCTTTTTTTTTTTTTTTAATCAGGTCTTTCTTTTTTAATTTTTTTTTATTTATTTCTGTATGTGTATGAATGTACTGTCTGCATGCAAGCTTGTGCACCCGCCGTGTCGTGCAATGCCGCGGAGGTCAGAAGAGGGTGTCGGATTCCCCTGGAACTGGAGTTCTCCTGGAATTGCAGTTTCAGATGGTTCTTGGCCACCATGTGGGTGCTGGGGATCGAACCCGGGTCCTCTGTAAGAGCGGTCGGCGCTCTTAACCTCTAGGCCATCTCTCCAGCCCCCAGCCTGTTTTCTTATACAGCCCAGGACCACCTTCCCAAGGGTGACATCACTCACAGTGGACTGGGCCCTCCCACATCACTCAGTAATCAAGAAAACACCTCACAGACACGCCCACAGGCCAGTCCCATAGAAAATCCCCCAGTTGAGGTTCCCTCTTCCCAAGTGTGTCGAGTTGACAATGAAGCTGTCTAACACAGCTGCCCAGAGATTTCTGCAGACGATTTTCCTCCCTGAGTGTTGTGGTCAGAAGCTGTGGTCACTGGAGCTTTCACAAGCATCTAGAACCATGAAGTGGCAAGCCAGTTGATCAGGTACACACAAGGCACAGCACAGCATGTGAATGGAAACAGACCTCGTGCAGAACTTGAGGCAAGTCCCAGACACCAGAGCTTGCTCCTGGCTTCTGTTTTCCCACTCAACATTAAAGAGGGCATTGGAGCACATAGCTGAGCCTCCTTTGAAACTGCTGCTCCTGGCCAGTGTACGGGAAGACTTCTGTCATGCTGGAGGAGAACATGGGCCATGGGTATTATGTGCACTGAAGGAGCTGCTCAGCCTTGAGTGCCAAGCACTGGGACTTGACCTTGATTAGAAGGGAGAAGGAATGGGTGTGTTTAATTTTATTGTTTTATTTTCTGCAGTCCTGGGCAGGAACCTAGAGCCTTAGAATGCCAAGAAAGTGCTGATCACTAAGCCACATGGCCCAGTGTATGTTCTGAGTGGAAGTGCCAAAGGTCCCAGCTGTCCTCCTTTGGGTCCTCAGTGGTGTTCCAGGTCTGCTAGCAGACATTCCATCTTCAAGGAGACAGGAAGCAGAAATTCTGAGACTCCTCACATGGCCAGGAGGACCCCTAAGGGCATAATCCTGCAAAGTCCACCAGTTGGCATCGGTTTCTTCCCAACCTCAACCCCACTGGTTGGAGAAAGAGTAGGAAAGAGAAAAGAAGCGGCAGCGGCCTTGTCCCAAGATGTCAGTGTGCTAGCTGGCTGCTCAAGCCCCTCTTGCATGAATCTACCTCGTCCTCACATCCAGGGCCACAGGTGCAGCCTGTGTCAGGTGAAGGAGGAACGCACAGCAAAAGAAGCACAGGCTGGAACCCATGCTTGTCCACCAGGTCCCCAGCAACCAGTCCACAGGGAGAACTAACTCCACAGGCACAGCCAGGCCACACCACCCTGCCTCGCAGCCTTCCCAGGATGGCAGTACAGCTTGGGAGGAAGCCATCTGGCCCCAATTCTAGGCTTCTGCAAAGACACTCCCGAGGCCTCATCTCCCAGCTGCTCTCTCAGCTGAAAATATTTACATCCAAATATGTTCCAGTGTGCCATACTTCTGCCTCAAGCCAGCCTGGGCGTCTGTCCTCACCACCTGGGAGGTACACTGTGACTCTGCCAGTGGTGGCTATGCAAAGCCCAGAGTGAACAAGAAACTAGTGCTGGCCAGCTGCCACCCTCCCTGTAGGGCATTCTGCCCCAGGGCCTTTGTACCTGCTTCTGGCCTTGCTCCAAGCTGCTTCTCAGAGCTGCTTCCCATAGAGCATGTGTGGCTCACAGCCATCACATGGATTGTGGATCATGTCACCTCCCCAACAGCCTTTCCCATCTAGATGTCATAACACGTCTCTCAATCCCCATCCAAGTCATTTTCTCTGCGGTCATCTTTGTCAGGCTGTGTTGCCACTCGCTCTTTCTTTGTATCTTCCTTGTAATGATGTGTGACCTCTAGGGCAAGGCTATGCCCAGGGACAGTAGCCTCTAGCTTCCAGGAGGGGCAGCAAGGGGAGGTAAGTGCCCAGGGCACGGGACTCTGGTGGTCACCCCAGTCCATGCCTCTCTCACAGTGGAGAAAGCAGAAACTACTACAGGCCTCTGCTGTGACTGTGCTGCAGTTGTCACCAGGAGGGCCACAGCCTGGAGGCTGAAAACAGGAGCAATGCGTTCCTCCGCAGACTCAAGTCGAGTCTGAGATCTGAAGGTTTTGTTACTCAGCTGAGCTGACTGATATACCCTGCTGCCTCCCCCAGCTCCAGGCGGTTGCCAGCAATGCCCAGCTTGTTGCCACATTACTATGATCTTTGCCTCTGTCTTCTGAAGATCCTTTTTAAGAATATTTTTTTTTATTTGTGTGAGTGTATTGCTTACATGTATGCAAGTGTACCCATGTGGTGCAATGCTCTCAGAGATCAGGAGAGGCCTTCATATCCCCCTCAAAATGGAATTACAAATGGTTGTTAGCTACCATATGCATTCTGGGAATCAAACCTGGGCCTTCTGCAAGACCATTCAGTGCTCTTGACCACCAAGCCATCTCTCCAGACCCTCTTCTGAAGATCTTAATGCTGTACCCTGCCGCAATGAAGCTGTCAAGATGGACAAGCTAGAGTTTCAGCCCCAACCAGCAGCCCAGCAGTGACAACACACAGTGCAAGTGAAGGGGGGGTATCTCAGACCACACTGTAGGACACCTGTTACACATGCCACCATGCTCCTGACTACAGCTCTGTCCAGAGGGCAGCTGATCTTGAGGCCCCAGCCCATTATCCCTCAGCAATGCATCTGAGTGTGGCCCCAGGACAGCCCTGGAGACTTGCTGACTTTTTATCAAATGAGGCATGAGGTGGTTTCCAAGATCTCTTTTCTCCTGATTTGAAACTAGCACAAGGCCACTGAGTGGTGGAATCAGTGTCTCCAGCCTCCAAGACAGAGCACAGCAAAGGTGCAGTGGTTTCTAGTCAGAAAGCACAACGCAGGGCTGGAGGATGACTCAGAAGTTAAGAGTGATTGCAAGATCTGAGATCTCCTGAGACCAGCTGAAGCACAGGAAGGCAAGGAGAATCCCACATGCCAGGAACACGAAGAAGAGACAACACGGGAAAGGGGCAGGATAATCCCGCACCAAGCTCTACCAACCCTATGGAAGATTCCTACAGTGGGATCCCTCTGGGGATGGCCCAGGACACAGCTATCAGAAACACAATTGGGAACATATTTAAAGAAGTACAAGATTATAAAGAGCAAATCAAAGAACTAACAAAAGAGAATGAAGAACTCAAGAAGGACCTAGAGAGAGAGAATGACAAAGTCCGGAAGGAAGTAGAAACACTGAAAAGATCCCATGTTGAAAAAGATAAGGAAACCAACCAGCGAAGCAAAGAGCTACAGGAAGAGATTGAGAAGCTCCAAAAAAGAAGTAGAAATACTAAATAAATCAGAAGAGGAAATGAAAAAGGAAATCAAACACTCATCCAATCAAGATGAAAGGAATGGAAAAAGCCTCAGAAGCAGAATGGAGGAAGCAGAACAAAGAATATCAGACCTGGAAGATAACACAGAACAACTAAAACCTCAAGGAAAGAATATGAAAAATTTTAAAATACACAAAAATGGAACAACCAGGAGCTGTGGGACACCATGAAAAGATCAAGCCTCTGCATCATAGGAATAGAGGAAGGAGAAGAATCCCAAGAGAATGGAATTGATCAGATCTTCAACAGAATAATAGATGAAAACTTCCCCAAACTAAAAAAAGACAAACCAATACAAATACAAGAAGCACATAGAACTCCAAACAGACAAGATCAGAAAAGAAATTCTCCACGCCACATCATAGTTAAAATGCTAGATACCCAAAACAAAGACAAAATCCTTAAAGCCACAAGAGAAAAACAACAAGTGACCTATAAGGGGTAACCTATCAGAATTACCACTGATTTCTCAATCCAAAGTATGAAAGCAAGAAGAATGTGGAGCAAAGCATTCCCAGTATTAAAGGACAATAGATGCCAACCCGGGTTACTATACCCAGCAAAAATGTTGATTATAATTGAAGGAGAGAGAAAAACCTTCCATGACATAAACAACTTGAAAGAATACATGTCTGGAAAACCAACCCTTCAGAGAATACTTGAAGCAATTCAAAGGACAGAAGAAAGGAGCAACCATCCCCAGGCACCTAGAAAGAGAAATCAATAAAAGCATAAGTGCAGAAGCAAAAATCGAAACCAAAACCACAAATGGATAATAAGGCAAAAGGAAGCAACACAAACCTATCAGTCATAACCTTAAATATTAATGGACTAAATTCCCCAATCAAAAGACATAGACTGGGAGATTGGATTAGGAAACAGAATCCATTGATATGCTGTCTACAAGAAACACACCTTACCTTCAAGGACAGGCACCACCATAAAGTAAAAGGATGGAAAAAAATATTCCAAGCAAATGGTACCCAAAAGAAAGCAGGTGTTGGGGCTGGAGCGATGGTCTAGCAGTTAAGAGCGCCGACCGCTCTTGCAGAGGACCCAGGTTCGATCCCCAGCACCCACATGGCGGCCGAGAGCCATCTGAAACTCCAATTCCAGGAGAACTCCAGTTCCAGGGGAGTCCGACACCCTCTTCTGACCTCCGCGGCATTGCACGTCATGGGTGCACAGACTTGCATGCAGACAATACATTCATA